>JXWZ01001657.1:0-15255 GCA_000956215.1 Anopheles farauti No. 4 | reverse complement strand
ACGTGGCTAAATTTAATGGTTTTATACATTTGTTCATCATTTGTTGTCACAACATTGTTTATGATGTTCAATTTTTACATCAATAAAATCAATAAATTTGTAACCAAATGAATTTTTTTTAACATAAGATGCATTTTAAATTAGAATTATATGCTAACCAGCCTGTGTATGCGTATTTGTAATATTTTGTATTGGAAAAATACGTATTTATTGAATGCTTTTTTTATTTTCATCGAGCAAATTGATTTTGGCAGCCAAATGACATAATGTACATGACTTTCATAGACCTACATTCCACCCATTTGAGTAGCAAATCGAGCAGATGAATTCTTCCCCTTGATAAGAAACCCTAAAATGAAAGACATGGGGTTATCATTTAGTCTTGCTTCTACCGTGCCACCGAGTCGAAGCTCGGTGTAAATGTTCGCTGCCACGGAACTGTGTGTCTTATAGTGCGGTTGATATTTAGTACTTAATTCGGAGATGGACCGTGATAGTTTATGGAGTTACCTTTTGCTAGTAGTAGTATTAATTTGTGCACCGAATCCAGCAACGTGCGTTCCGCAGTCGGACGGGACAATTTATCGCGAGGGCTTCGATCTGCAGAGCTGTGGGGTTCCGAAAATAGCTGTCCGAAGTCGCATAACGGATGGGGAGGAAGCAATCGAGGGTCAGTGGCCGTGGCACGGTGGGTTATTCCATCTGGCCGACTACCAGTGCGGCTGCACGTTAATCAACGAACTGTTCGTGGTTACAGCCAGCCACTGTGTGTACAATGAGGACACCGGTTATAAACTCAGTGAAAAGATGTTGCGCGTCAAACTGGGCATGAACCGACTGTCGGCAAACGGCAGCAGTACCACACGAACGTTTGCGGTGCAAAAGATCATACCGCACGCGAAATTTGTGCCACAAAATCATAAGCACGATGTGGCGCTATTACGCCTCAACCAGTCGGTGCAGTTTACGAACTTTATTCAACCGGTTTGTCTCGACCTGACCGAGTCGATATGGGTCGAGTACCTCGCGGATGTGTTCGGCACAATCGTTGGCTGGGGTTTGACGGAGAAGAACCACATCTCAGAT
Source organism: Anopheles farauti No. 4 (assembly GCA_000956215.1). Classification (NCBI taxonomy): domain Eukaryota; kingdom Metazoa; phylum Arthropoda; class Insecta; order Diptera; family Culicidae; genus Anopheles; species Anopheles farauti No. 4. The sequence continues at coordinate 14,169 of JXWZ01001657.1, read as the reverse complement.
CGGCTGCTGAAGGCAGAAATGCCGATAGTACGCTACACGGACTGCGTCGAGAGTAACCCTGACCTCTACGGGCGACTAATCTACAGTGGCATGTACTGCGCGGGGATTTTAAATGGTACGTTAGCTTGATGTGCATGTAGACACATTTCACCCTTGTTGATACTCGGTTTGCAAAATGGGTCAAGGTTTGAGTGTAATAATAAACTTTCTAGGATTTTATGTTACAAACATGCTTGAAATTATGTTCAAAATAAGTTCAAACTCAATTTTCCATAGTCAATTGTCGAAAGCAACTACCCTCCATAAATTTATGAGGTGTTTGTGTCATTATATTAGCAACTTTTCTGACAACACCGTGGATAGAAGAAAACATAATCGACATCAACAATTTGAATATAAACACAACATCACTATCAACACCGAATTGTAAACACAAACATAATGCAAACATTAATACAAGCTCAAATGTAAACGTGGAAACGAGATACTTATTGAACCGAAATAAAACGGAAACTAAAATGTCATGCCAATATGACATCGCTATGGTTGGAGGATATGTAGGGATTCGTTACTCACAAAATTTGAATGAGGTTATACGATGCTATGATTTTATTGATTCGCTTTTATTCGCTTGATTTGCGACAATATTATAATTTATATCCTTTCATCAATATAAGAACAAAACTTCGAGTCCAGTCAGTGTCATTTTTTTCTCATGTATTAAATATTTAAAATATTTTTATTCACAATAATTTGGCAAGAAGTACTTCGCGATGTCGATTTGCATTAATGAATAATTACTAGCTGTCGTGAGTGCATAGTAGGGACTGACTAAAAATAGAGTAATCCAACAATATGATGTTCCATAATGTAATCATGGCTTGAAACGAAAATATTAATCATAACCGTCCAATCGGATTATAGTGGACTCCTCTAGCATATAACCATACCGAGTAACAGACAATTATCTCCGCAGTGCATAGGCTGACAAACGCATAATCTTACGTCTGACATAATCCCTTACGTCTCTTCCCGACCTTGACATAAAGAAAGCAACATCTTACCATTTACACATAATCTAATCTAGCTCGGGAGGATTTGTGGGAATGAACCGGGCACGCGTTCACGTTTCCTTTCCCATTCCAGGCACTAGCCCTTGCAACGGGGACAGCGGCGGTGGGATGTACATCTACCGTGAGAATCGGTGGTTTCTTCGTGGAGTCGTTTCGTTTTCGGCCATTCGTGAGGGTACCAACTACTGTGACGCGTTCAGCTACGTCGTTTTTATGAACGTCCCTTACTACGCGAAGTGGATTGGGGCGGAAGTGGATGCGGCGCGAAAAAACCTAAGCTCTTCCGAAACTGTCGCACCTAATGCGACCCTTTCGAGTCGTTGGGGTGAGTGTGCGAATGGGTTGTGTGTTTAGCGTCGACATAGCATTATTGTTTATTTTTTTCTCTCTTCTGTCTTTTCGTTGGGTAGACACTGATCTCGGCATAGACTTTCACGAGGATATTACCATCGCGCTGCGAATGGAAACGGAAGAAGAACCTCCATCCGCAGTTTCGCAGCGGGAGCGCAAGCGAACGAGCTTAAGGAACCACTCGGTCCGCTGCGGCCAGAATGTGACTTTCTCGTGCAGGAGATCTGCTGGTGGTGCCCGTGGGACGATACGATGGTTTAAGGTAGACCTCACCGATGGGAGGCGGCAATTTTTAATCGAAAATGTAAGCCTTTGTAATTTAAACTCATACGGTGGGAACTGGAGCGGAGTTTAATGGACATTCGATTCCAGGACACGCTAGCCATATCCGATGTGCGCCATATGCATGCCGGTGAGTATTGGTGTCAATTGACAAGAGACGCGGGAACAACGAATGAGATAGGCTTACAGCTCACCGTGAGCCGTGTGCCGATCCGCTTCCGGCAGGAAGCTGGCATCGCATACGTCGTGTACAACACGCAAGTGGACAGCAGGTCGGCCAACCACTTCACCTTCGAGATGACCTTTAGAACGGACGTTTCGGATGCGCTGCTGTTCCACAAGCCCGCTAAAACCAACGTCGAAAGCTGGGACTTTTCGCTGTCCCTGGAGCGGGTACGACTAACGCTGCGAATTGTAGCACCCGGTCAGATGGAGAAGGTTTGGCGCAGCGTTCGGCTGGACCTTCACCCAGACCGTTGGTACACGGTATTGATAAGCAGTTATGACGGTCAAGGGCTCATGGCATTGGATGGAAAATATCTGCTAGGCTTCGAGGGTTATCTGCGGCAGCACCGGTCGGAGCAATTCTTCATCGCCAAATCACCACACCTGCAAACGGCCGGATTCAACAGCTGTGTCAGTCGGCTGATGATAAACGATAAGGTGCTGGACCTGGAGCGAGATTTTTCCGAACGCACCGGCGTATATCCGTGTGAGTTCTGCACCGCAGAAAGCTGCAATCTGGGCCTGTGTCCGGTGGGGCCCCAACAGTCCTGCATAAATTACGCTTGCAGCGATGGACGCTGTGACGGTACGGATGTGGCAGCTCCCCAAAGTGCCTGCGATTTTGGGTCGGATCCGGACGCCCAAGGGCTAAGGTTTGCGAACGACAGCTATGCCTCGTACAGGTAAACTACCCCGGAGCTACCGGTTAGAATTGATTTCGGGATTTTTCATCAACCCACCGCGCTCGTTTTGTTTCCATTTTCCATTTTTTTTTCGTCTATCGCACCATCACAGAACGTTCCTGCACGTGGCGCTGACGATCGAGCTGGAGCTGCAGCTTCACAGCCTGTCCGATGGCATCATTTTCCACGCCGCCGAACATCGGCGAGGGTTTGGCAAGTTTATTACTCTGCTAGTGAAAGCGGGACGCATCGAGCTACGATTTACGACCGATGCACATCTGCATACGATCTATCTCGAGTCCTCCGAAATGCTGGTGACGGGCAGATGGTATCGATTGCAGGCCGGCTACCGAGACGGAGAAGTTTATCTGCAGGTGAACGACGAACCGGAGGTAGTACGGAGCGTGCTGTGGACGGTGCTGCCAGCCGACCGGCAGCACACGGTTTTCCTCGGTGGAGTCCGGTGGAAGGGATTTATAAATCGCCAGCGTGACGTGAAGAAGGGACTGGACGGGTGCATCAGGGAGGTGAGTATGATTTAAAGAAGCAGTGGTTTAGCGATAGAGGCCAAGTTAAAAATATCGTGCTGCACAGTATTATACAACTATTTGATCAAGTATATCATCACTATCTGCATGATGATGATGAAATAATGGTTGTTTTGACCGATTTCATCTAATTTCTCAAAATCATTGGCTGATAAGTTCGCTAGAAAAATGTTTATTGCATTCACAGTTGTGTTCATGAATTATTCATAGTGCAATTAACTTCAACAGTAGGTTCAAGCGTCAGTTTTTGTATACAAAAACCATCAGGAAAATGTTGGTTTTAGTTACCTTTCTTTTCACAAGTTTTTCAATCTTCTCAGAACGGTCATTAAATTAATTTAATTGACACGAAAAGTATCCCCAAACGATCGCGACCTTTACGGCAACGATGACCTGTTCGCTTACCCTCGCACATTGCAGCCTTTTCAACCAACTTTTAAAATGAACTACTAACAACCCTTTCAGACGATGAATAACTTCCCTTTAACTGCTCGTAAAAAATCGCGCCTTCATCGTGCGCCATCCACAAATGGGCCAGCTGGTGGAGAAATCAATTGATCGTAACCGCAATATTTTTATGCGCATCGAATCACAGCCACAACGAGCCATTTCCCCGCGCTCAATGGGGGGAAAAGCAGGAAGATTTAGTGGCCCGAGCTTCCTTGTTCTGCCTTCCCACCTCAAAACTACCACTTTATTGGCACTTAAAATCTCAACAGCGCTTCGTTGCAACTTTATCATTTTTGTCTCTTTCCTTCTCTTTTCTCCTTTCTCTCTTTCTATCTCGCTTTTACTGTTCTCTGTTTTTTGGAAACTCGTGGGAATTGGAAAATCGTGTACACGCACACCTGCAGTTTAAACTTTCCGGACTACGAGTAGACCTGATTGACGATATGGTGGAGGCCGCAAATGTACGCAGCTGCCAGAACGAAAACAGCTGAACAAGAGCACGACCGTGTTTGTCCGTGAGTGGAGCGCTGCGGTTCGTTTCGTAATAATTAAATTCCCATTTACGAGCCCGTTGGATGCAATGGTGCAGTGGTTTCCCGAGGTCTAGGCGTTGGGCTTGGTCAACAAAGGAAAACCGCAGAGCAAACCTCATTTTACGGCAGCAAGGAATATTCGAGGTTGATGCCGCTCAGCGCAGACAGATAATTGTTTCACGCAAGGACATACACACAAAACGACGAAAAATGTTTTCAAGGAAAGAAAAAAAGAAATAAAAAAAAAATATATAATTGCAATCGGTCAGAGTTATTTAGAAGCGGAAAGTGATCAAGATATGTAATTGGTTCCGACTATTGTGGCGAAAGTGGAAATGTTTATAAAAAAGATTAAATAAATTATACCTAATTGGTTAATCGTGCTAAAACATGCGACACTTGTAAGATTATTAAAAAATCTTAATCGAAAAGCCGTTCGAAATAGGTTAAAATAAGCTTTAAAAAACAATAAAATTATGCGTTAGAAGCACTGTTTTCGAGGTATCAGAATGTTTAGTATAACAAAAATTTGGCGCTCGAAACAATCACCCCGAGAGCGCACCGAACATGCCATCGTCGATAATCTACGTATGTAGAGTATGCGCATTTTGCAAGGGAATGTTTCATGGCAAATTTATTATTTTCGACGGCAAACGAATGCTGTCAATTGTATCGTATACTCCGTTACTATTCAAAGATGTTATGTTTCAGCTGACGTTGCCTGGATGTATCCATTCTCCCACCCCAATGATTCTTAAGCAAGGATACGTAGATATAGAATCGAGAGAATGTTCGAAAGTTTCGCTGCGTAAGCTATGTGCTCCATATCGTAAACTCACATTTTCCTTCGAATTTGATTGGTCAGCAATATCTGGGTACGGAAAACAAAGATGTGAAAGTTACAGAGTTACAACAGGGGGCGAAAGGAAAGAGTTACACAGAAGATATCCAATTATCGTCAATATATTGGCTTGCAAGAGCACCATAAATAGATACTACAAACCACAGCTTAAGTAACAAGAACGTGTTCAAGCATAGTCTTAAGAATACCCAAAGATTGCAGAATGCTGGCACTGATTATATTGATTTAACTATCGTTAAACTTCAACGATCCACATTATGGGTGATGCATACTTATTCCAATTCTATAAGCGGTCATTTTCTTAATCTGATTTATGGTTTACGTTCTGAACATATCAATCAAGCAGGTATTACCATCATGAGCATTAAATTGTTATTCGAAGGAATTATGATAGATATTGAGTATCAAAGATTATTAAGGAAGCAAAGAAAAATTGCTAAATAAAACAATACATAAACATGATATCGATCACAAATAAGCAGAATGGGTTGCATGGCTTACGACACTTTACCATATGAAGTGTCAGATGGTTCTCGGGCAAACTTTAAAGCAGGAACAACAAAGAAGACACTTCAATCAACCAAAGACTGCAAGAGCACTGTAGTTGACGATGTTTCTCACAATGTATAACGCCTTCTACTGGCAAGGGTAGTTTCTTACAAAAAATAATACAATAGGCTTCTTCTTTTCTCTTTGGCGTAACGACCAAAACCATGCCTACCGTTTTACCAGCTTACTAGACTGATTTTTTCACCATAGCAGAGTGCCTCGCTAGGGGGAGACGGTCCAAATGGGATCATGATACCGATCCTGTCGTGTAAAAGACCGGCGCCGTTATCACTACATCATCAGGTCGCCTTTTAGGCTTCTAATATATGTATATCAAGTACAGATATATTGCAATTTAAAGTAAGTTATATTGTCGATTTAAGAAGTTTTTAAAATAATATCTATCTTTATTATAAATTATCATTATTTCATTACTTCAGAATCGGTATATTACGGGAGTGGTCTTAAAAGAAATTATTAAATAGTTACATTGTGTACACCATGTTACACTTAATCCTGTATACATAAGAACAAAAGATTTTAGTCTGTAAAATCGGATTTTTTACATGTGTTAAAATCACGAAACGTTTCACGATGCGGCCGTGAAACAATTCCTTTGAGGTTTGTAAGAGTGGATGGAAACATGATCTACAAGGCTGCAGACGAGCACTTCGGTAGAAGAAGAAAAAAAACAGCGTGTTTCCTTTACGTACTCCAGTGCCTTGGATTCACCAGCTCATTACCTATGCATTAAGCATAAAATGGCATTTTTAATGGTGTTAATTTATCATTCCCATTGCCGCTTTTGTTCCCTGGAGAAGGTAGTCGCATTTGACGGTGTAGGTTGTGCTTTTGATGTATCCAACTATCCGTACGGTGTGGTACGTACTCGCTATGCTGTCCGTAAGCTCTGAAATCCGTCCAATAAAGGCGTACGCGAAAAGCCTGCACGTATGGAGTGTACCAAAAAGCAACCAAACCGGGCATTTGGTGCGCTTCGGCACGGATCTGATTCATTTTTTTTGCACCACTGTTCGGCAATGGGTTTTGCTCATTTTGCGTCCATTTCTACTGCAACGAATTCCCCACCGCATGAAGAACCGACGGGCAATGGTGAAAGCTTTTGTTAAGTTTTCTCATTTCATGAGATCGAGGCCTTTATGAGGTTGCCTTTATTGAGCAGCGTCCCAAATTGGCAGCGGCTCATTTCGTTACAGAAAAGCCTGCATAATGGGTGAAGTATTTTGAATCGTGCTCGTTTAGCAGCAGATAGCGTCGGTCCGAGAGGTTGGCTATGGTGCCGATGCCGGGCGATTCTGTGAGACCTCATTCGTGCACCGTCCGGTATAGTTTCGTGTGGGAGCGAAAAAGTGTTCCCACGTCACTCATAATTAAATGGTCCGTGGATTTAAATACCCTTCGAATGTAAATTTGATTGTATAGCTTTTTTGAAGTAGTTTTGGGCAAAACTGTATTCATTAAAAATGTTTGCAACTCATCTAACATAGAAACAGGCTTCCATAAAAACAAATTACCTATGTGAGTGAAGTTTCGTATAGTAATATCGTTTTTCACCAAAAAAGCAATCGTCTCATTGTCAAATTTTAGTAGTTGTGGAGTTCATGAACTTTATATAATTACATTATTTAGTAAGCCAGATTGAATAAAATGTGCTACAATTTTTTATTTGTATGAAGACAATTGTTCCACAGTTTTAAAATTTCGCGATTGTCAATTATCTGATAAAACCACGCATAGGGTTGCCGATTGTTTTAGCGGCCGCTAAAATTAATTAAATGCGAAAAATAAATATTTGTGACAGATAGATAGCTTCTATAATATAATTTAATGAATGTTTTTTTTAATAAGAAAAAGAATACTGCGACTTTTAAAACAATTCCAATTATAATTAATGGTTCGAAGCAAGAGTTATCACCAATAATGATATTTTTTACAGTATCATGTAATTGTTCCAAACTGACCTTGGATGTAATTTCGAGCCTCAAATCGATATCAAAGGTCATTGAAACGCTTTTAAAAGAACATGTAATAGTTTGCCATCAATTTGAATATATAAAAACTGCAGTAGAAAACAATGAACCATTCTGCCGGTCCCAAAGCTCCCATGTAAACATTGCCGAAGTTGGACCATTACTGTTCCATTCTCGTTCCATTCTTCCCTTCGCTCTCTTACACCTTACCTCTCTCTCTCTTTCTCCTTCTTGTTGGGCACTTTAAGAAAAATCGTTTAGTAAAAAGGAAAACAATTTCAATCCATCCAATTCTGTGTAAATAGCCACCCTTGCGGGAGCGAGAGTGGAAGTTATGCAAATGAAAACACAGAGTACCGAACTGGGTAGTGCCCATACTCGGGCCGGTTCAGTAATGTGCTCCAGAGGCTTTTCCATTCAATTAGCGATGATATTCGTGCATTGTTGTTGTTGTACTTTCTTCAATCTTTTATTTCGATCTCCACCGTCCGTTATCCGTTGGGTTGGGGTTGTTTCTTCAACAGGGGCTGTCGGATTGTGGAGCCTTAAGTGAAATGAATGTGGACAAAGTGTACGCTGCGGTTGATAGATGACATGAGTTGGTTGGATATTTCGCTCGTGGGTAGCGCAGCCAGGCTCAAGGAATATAATGTTAATGAAAAAAGCGATAAAGAAACACAGTTAGCGTCATTACTTTGGCGAACAGTAACAAGGTAATGAAAACCAATGAGATAGTTGAAAGTTGAAAACAATCTTTTTTAATCACTTTTGTTGCAGAAGTTGTTATAGTTTGAACATGTGATCGATTATTGTGGTTATAAAAACATACATAAATTATGAAAGTCGGTTTTATGAGAAGATTTTAATCGTGTTATATTTTTACGTTTGATTCATTGTTAAAACTCCATTTGTTTTAATATGTAAGGAAGTAATAATAATCGGAAAATAAGTTTAAATGAAATGATTTTTAGCAAAAAACATTTTTTTTGTAGAGAAATGTATAAAATGGTCATAAATAAAAAGACACTTTTTCACATAAAAGCTCTATTCGTTCATCTTACGATGATTTTTCTGACATGATTTTAATTTCTGTATTAGATGTTTACAGACAAGCGGTGTTGAATAATACCATACATACATGCATTTTTCTTATTCCTGCAAAAAGTGTGTGTCAAAACTAAAGACCAAAACAGACGAAAAACGATGGTGCAAAAATTGCATAAAAAGCTGGAGAAATGGTAACGAAAAGCATAATCAGTAGCCAGACGTTTTTAATGCTTTGGGGAGCATTGACTTTTTTATGGTCGATTATGCTATTTCGGGAACATCATGTCACCGGCACATTGCCTCGAAATTGAACTCACGTCTTCGTGTTGGCGTACGGCGTTGGCGTCTTAAAGCGTATTTTCTTCACTAGCACTAGCATTCGCTGATGCTGATGGCGCTATTACATCGTGTTACGCTGTAACTGAATTTGTTGACGTGTGATGCTGCGGTTTGCAGAATGTTTAACAATCGACGACAGAGCGGTAGAGCGCACCAGCTATGCTGGATAGCAATTTTCACCACCTTTTCGAGCGGGAAGATAAACTGAAACTCGATTTTAAATCTGTTTATTGTTATAGACCATCCAAGCGAAATTGAATTATTACCGGTTGGCTGTAGGACGCTCTTCGGTAGGATGTATTTAAGGCGATCGGCTGCATGGGGTAGCTTGCAGAGCTTGTGTTAAGGAGGAGAGCAATGAACGAAGCAGAATAACAAGTCATCGTATTTGTTTTTATAAACTGCAAGGAACTGCGGCATTCCTTTTTTATTTCGGAAGCATTGTATCGTACTGATTATTATCAAAATAAAATGCAACTTAGCAAAGGCAAGCTTGAATAATTTGTTCAACGTAATAATCGATTATTTGTTCAATAGCTAAAAGTGTTAATTAAAAAAATCATGTAAAAAGGAACAACATAGAAGAACAAAACATGAACATCAAATAGAAGAACAAAAAAACTAAAAAGCCACGCAAGCCTTCACAATATAATGTTCATTTGTAAAAGTAAATCTTCTACGCACATAGTTGATCAGCTCAAAAACAATAAACAACACTCTCCGTGCACAGACCAATTCAATAAACTTTAATATAATGTTTATAGCACCGCATAAGCTGTGAAATTAATCAAACAATTATCGCAGCAAAGTTGCAGCATGCGAAGGTCGATAGAAAAACAATTGAAGCTCCGGTGCGAATGGCCGAAATCGATCTTTGGTTAGCCTTTGTTTTAGCCAACTAGCGGCAGTAAAAATCCTTCACCCCGGCAATGATTTACTTGCGCTCCGTCGCTGCGAATGGAACCTCGTAAATCCCCGATTATTTATGGACAGTTGCAGATTGCGATCACCATTCCGGTGCCAGGGGGTGTATGCAGGTTGAAACCAGTGCGATGGTAGTTCCAGGGAGGGAATAAAAATGTGGCGCTATAAAATTACTTTCAACGTTGTTTATCTGGCTGGGTGTTGTGTTTTATGCGTTCTTTTGTTTTTGTTTGTGTTTTGTTCGTGTTCCGATTTGTCCTCCAATTCGAATCAGCTTTGTCATTTATTGATTTTGGAATCAACCAAACATTTGCAGGGCACAATGAAAATAGTTATGTTATCGAGGCTTTCGTGAATCATGATATACGAAATCGATGTTATGAAAAAGCAAGTTTGAAAAAGTTTACGGAATATTATTTTTTTTACACTTTTGGTTTATCTACACAAATATCGCTTACTTTCCATTTATTTTTACAAAAAATAACAAATTTAGGTAATTTATAATTATATTTTCTTTCGTGATTCAAATCAAATAGGCGTGTTTTGTTTTGTTTTATTTTTTTAACATTGCATGCTTTAGAAGCATTGATAAACTTGATTGTAGTTTATGCTTAAATGCATAATCCAAAAAATACTACATGCACCTGCTAAGCGGGTAGAAGAGTTATTTGCAATTTAAACCGAACCAATACAATTTCGCATAAATTTGACAACTGCCAACGCAGATGTACATCTTTGCATGATCGTACAATTTAATAACACATGATGTGTCATAAAGCCGTCAATTTCACGATCACTGAATATATATTAGAGTAGCTAAATATTAAAAAATATGACTTTCATATCAATCATCTGTTGTGTATGGCACATTAACGCACAGTGTGAGTAAAACAATAAATTTTGTGCATAAAAAATTACCAGGAATAGGATACGATTTTAAAAATCTTTGGAAAGGTTTTAAATTACGTTAAATTTGTTATTCAGCTTGCCGATGTTTGTAAAGATTTTGTTGGAACCAATTCCTTTCTCGTTAACTCGTGACGCTGAATAAGTATCCATGTTAAGCAAGTGCTCATAGGGAAGTGATATATATACTGAATCTAATTACTATACTAGATTAGCTTCGTGATCCCATTCGCTCCTCCCCCCAGCTATGGATGGTAAAATCACTCTAGAAAGCCGGTTAAAACTGCAGACATGACTTCGGTAGCAAAGCCAAGTAGAAGGAGAATAATTCGCTTCGTGAATATTCGGATTACGAATTTCTCTAAAACACTCAATCATAGATGCCTGTGCGTTTTTGGAATTAACAGTTTTTTTAATATAATAAATTGTAATTGTATCGTAAAGCTTACCTTAAACTCTGTCGAGATCATGTGACGTTTAGAGTTGTTTTTTTTGCATTTTCAATTGTATTCCAATGCATTGAATTTCCTTTCAAGACTGGCTAGCATACTATGTTGTTCCAGTAGGATAATAATTATACACTTTCAACTACATAGACAAGCACCAACACTAATACACATACTCTACTAATGGTTTTCGAGAAAGAATCGATCACTTGTTTGCCTTATCGCCTTGTAAGCTTCATCACTAGCTAATGGCCATCACTTCGCCACAGCACACTTGGATAAGTTTTCCAAACGCTAAATAACAAAAAAGAAACATATGTGATCAAAACTATCCACATAATACAATACAATGCAAAACGGATCTAATTGATTGGTATTTGAATAAATATAAATCATTAGAACAAGCACTGACACTCCCTGATATTCTTTCGATCACACAATCAAATACATACATTCACCCAGGCAACAATGCGGAAGGATTTCTTTCGCATTCACAAGGAGAATTCGATTTCTGCCAAGGTGTTTCCGGTTTCCACCACCTTCACTTGTCGTAGCCTTATTGTTATCCGGCGCAGAAGGGTGTATTTGATTCTTGTTCGATACGGACGTTGGCCTAGATGTTTTCGCTATTCGTTGTTTCTGTTCCTTTTGTGCTTTTGTACTACACGCTCCGGCGCAAAAGTACAAACAATGAAAATTTAAAAAAATATAAGCAAAATCGGCCGATCGAACCTTAGAACATTCTGTCGAAAAAGGACCATGCCTGCGTGAGTTGTGAAAAAACCGTCTTAACCGAAGCCCCAAAGCGGTTGGTGAAAATTGAACAACAATGGTCATGGATGATGGATGGCGCACCATCGTTTTGATGCTAACAAATAAAATCCTTTGGGCGGAAATAAACCGGATGCAGTAAGTTTTTTTGGACACTGATGGTGGTGGAAAGCCTTGAGCTAGTGGAAATGCTATGATTTGTTCGAACGCTTATTATGGCGTATTATTTTGTTAATGCTAACATTTAATTTTCACCTCGTTTTTTCACAAAACTCAACATCACTAAATCATTTGGTCGCAAGCCATAGGGCTACGCTTTCTCGTTTAAAAATGCTTGGGTACAACCTTACACAGCCTGGGTATGATAATAAACTAAATATACTTATTACAATAAAATTTGTTATAATTACAAATAGCAATGAATCCTTGTGTAATTCACAAACATTTGTTATAAATAAACACATTAATAAGATTTATAATGAGAAACAAGTTCGTGACAAGTTCATGAACATTTTAACTATTGAAGTGAAATTCAAACATTATGTTTGTGTAGCTGCTTTGGTTTAGCGAATGAAATTGCTTTCAAAAGCAATTGATGCCAGCATAGCATATGTCGAACGAGCGATGCTGTCCCACGAGCCGCAGGCTTTATCATGTCCGTGATAGACCGATCGTTCGCAATGTTAGGCAAAGAAAAACATCGCCACAAACTCATTCACCGTCCCGTGCTTTCCGGCCCCGAAAGTTTCGCACCGCAACGTCACTCCGTGTGGGCCTTGGATGGCAGATGCCGTCAGCAGAATAACAACGGTGATAAATGGACCTGCTATCGTCTTTCCCGGATCCACAACACTACTTCACTGCGTTTCCGTCCGCTTCCCACTACATGCTTCTACAGTTCTGCTGCTTTGCCCACGGGCAAGACGTGAAGGAAGATCGATGTTTCGAACATTCACGCACTATTATGAACACATACGTACACATACGCTAAACGCACTCCTTCTCCCATTCGTGCACTATTTATTCTTCCTTCCACTCCGCACCTTACCACGCCCCACTTCCAGTCGACGAGTGTGCCATTTACGCTTATCAATGCACTGTTGTTAGTGCCACTTTTCGCTGCTCTGTTGCACTTTATAGAGATTTGTTTTGGTGGTGATAGTGGAGGCGCTGCCGCTGCCGTGGAGCACAATTTATGGGGCAACTATTATGCTTTTGCTATTGTTTACCATCTTTCGAATGAGAGCCGACAGAAATGACAGCATGGTAATTGATTTTTTGCTACCGTTTTCGTATCCTCTGCGAACACGTTTGTTACAACCGATAGTATTGACATAGTTTTTTCGAGCTTCACGATTCCGTTTGAAGCGTGAGTACATTCAGACTTGAATCGTTGGGACACACTCGCAATTCCAACAGTTGTTGATTGATATTACAATTATTGTAAGCGTCGATAGACGAATCAAACCCATTTCGCCCGCTACCGTAATGTATTCAATCCCATCGATACGTCCACTACTGCAACGCAACCGTATTGCTTGACCCGTATTTATGCGTTTCATAAATATTCAAACCACCTGGCTGCTGAACGGCAACGAACTAATGGATTATTTACCCACCGCTGGGCTGTAGCAGTGCTGCATGGAAGATGCGATGCTTTTACACGACACAATTTTCATAAATCGATAGGAAATGAATTATTCTGTGTTCAGACGTCTGTGGTGCTTAGGACATTTGCCGTGGCCGTGGTGTGCTGGGGAAATGTTGTACAAGATTTACGAACTTGATGCAAGTTGGTACGTTGAAATACTGGGTCTATATTTTATTTTTAAACTGCTTTCCTTTGGTTTCAGATTCCATCATTGATCTACAAGAATTGAAACTACATTGACTGTAGCAAAATTGTCCGTGTTTATTTTTTAAACGTTCGTTTGCCTCATTCAGGAGGGTCTTATTTAGTCTTTGATATCATATATGTATATATTTTTTTGTAATCATTTCTAATATCAAAACATAAACATTACATTTTTATCGAGCCTTTACAAAGCATTTAACACAAACTTCAGTATCTGTTTTACAACTTCGTTGAGCAGTTTTAGATTACCAATAAAGTCTAAAATCTCTTGAAAAGCTAACCGTAGGCTTACATTGCATGTGCAAGTAACAAAGTATCATATATTTTAAAAATT
>JXWZ01001655.1:0-22402 GCA_000956215.1 Anopheles farauti No. 4 | reverse complement strand
TAAAAAAAACAAACAAAAATTACATAAACATAGATTTTTTTTTATAAAACATATTAATTGAATAAAAAAGTAAGACAACATTTTACAATGCTACACCTAACATAAAAAATTTACAGACAACACTTAAGGATCGCAATCAATCAATCTAAATCAATCATATCATCGTTGTTCCCAACGATGAAGATGATGTAGTTGGAAAAATTGTTCAAATATAAAAACCTTATAAAATAAACAAATACTGATTGCAATAAATTTAACTTCATTTAATCGATACTTTTGTAAAAGAGAAAAAAAATCAAAACTATAAAGGTAAAATCTAAACGAACAAAATCATACACAGTAAAACAAGTTGTGTGAAAGGTTGGAAGGAAGTAAACAAAACTTGTTATTAATAAAAAAAATAATGAAAAAGTTACGTAAAATATTTAAAATTAAACATTGCAATTAAATGTTTTATTTTTTAATATATCTCTTTGAGAAAATCCTTATGAACGAGGAACAATAGCAAATAATTAGGAAACATATTATATAAACCAAAAACAATGTTGTAAACTTTCAAAAGTGCTTCAAATCGGTACCTGCCTGTAGCGCTAACTTCTACGCTTGCTTTGATTGATCTGTCTGATACGAACGACACGGAAACTGGTTGCATCGTACTGAGTTTCGCCGTCAGGAAGCCGTTCTGGTACAGTTTTCCCTGGTTGTTTTTCAATCCTACGATAACATACGCACTACTCGGCACCCTTCAACCGTCAACGAAACCATCGCAGAAAGACGAAACGAGCTGACCGGTTCGCGCACTTTTACCCCATTCCGTGAAGCGAGCAATAAATAAAACGCAAATTACCGGCTCCGATTAGCACCCTTCAAGGGGCAAAACTTGCCGCCCCTCGCTTCACCCTTGCGCTTGTCGGGGTGTGGGGTGTAATTGGGCGTAGGAGTGAAACGATTGTCACCACACCCGCATCAACGTGAACTTTCGGAACACCGTGACCTCGAAATGTGACCAGCACGGTGTGAAAATTATGATGCAGACAAATTATCAGATGTCGAACTGTCGAAGAGTAATTAGCTACGATGTATCGATATGGTTCGCTTGACGGTGGCAGGCGGGGCAGGATCGATTATCGCAGGAGGGATAGAAAGCTGATGATGGGACATTTTGGGCCCGAAATTGGATGGCGTGCATACGAAAATAGTAATTATCGTCATTAGTAATTTTTCTATTGGGGCAAATATTTGCGCTAAGTGGAAAGCATCCTAATATCGGTACGATAAATTCATTACAGTACGATAATTGCACGCGATTTACGGCACGCACCCGGTGTGGATAGGCGCGCGGATAGCGAGGCTTATGAGTTGTCTATTTCAATAACAAGTTCAAACAGGGATTTATGCATTTTGAATGTCCTCAAGGCGTTTCATTTGGGAGTACTGTTTATTTGGTATTTATTTACCAATATTATAGGAAAAGAAAGAAAAGTTAATTGGTTTTAGATATAAGCAAGATAAAAATAAAAAATATGGTACACAAATTTCATCATATGTTGTTATGTTTTAATAAATTTTAACAATTTTCAAATTTACCCAACAGCGTTTTCCATCTACTTGTGAACATTCCACACTGCTTCTGAAATCTGTATGATTCAGCGAGACCGTGCTTGAAAAATAAAAGCTTTAGATTGTGTGTAAAATTACTCAAATTAAACGATACAATTTGAAGTAGAAATAGAAAAAGTTCAAAAATGAATTTAAACAGCAAAATATCGAATTCTTCACAATTTCATCATCACTATAACAAATTGTACAAAGGCATAACACTGTACTATAAGAAGGAAAAAAGGAGGGGTCTAATAACAGAGAGTTTAATTTAAGCAAAGGGAAACGAGAGAAATAGTGCGTTCCACAATTCAGAAGAAAATCTGAATAAAATCTCAATCAATAAAAAAAATTACGTGTTTCGTCTAAATCTGCTTGAAAAAATAACGATTTTGCACCATTTTTGGTCGAATACTACTAGGAGGATACGTTTGTCTCGTCGCAGGAGGCGGCGCTACGTGGATTAAAAGCGTATGGCCGATTCGACTGTCAATTCACGCACACATCTCTAATGATACGTTATCACGCATGAACAGCAGAACCATCGTTGAGCTATTGGCGCACACTATTCATTGCCGAAAGTAGAAGAGAGACAAAATGCGCCACGGGCCACCGATTGATGTGCTAAAATTGTTTGCTTGGTTAATATTGTGCTATTAGTAATTAGTACAAAGTATGGATTAATTTAATTGTCAAATATTCTATACTTATTATTGATTACGATGAAATCAGTTATGGGAACTTTTGTTTATTTGTTTATATCTCATTCCAAAACTTTATAGTAAATGATAGCTTCTCTAAAATAAACATAAACATGTGAGAGCTGGCCAGTTTATTATGTATAAATTGTACAAATACTAGAACTACCAGTTCAAAAACAAATTTAGCTTTTTTATTGGCGAATTTAATGTACCTAGAAGTAAATCATTCATTAACACTCACTAGTTACCATGTCCTTCGCAGATGTTTTTTTTAGTAAAAACGAAGAAGTACTCGTTTTTACTCATCAGTTGAGTACTTTCAACCAGCTGTTCCAATATCGATTCGGGTTGCTACGATAGAGTAATCAGAACCACTGCGACCCTTCAAAGCACACTAAACAATGCCTTTGCTCGTAACAAGTGCTCGATACCGGGACATCCTGAAACGGGGCTGCCAGGACCGAGCTGAGTTACATGTTACAAACACCAAAAAATGGTACGATAAAATTAAACACGTACCAACTTCGCCCTAAATCGGCACCCGAAAAAACTATCCTTAGCAAAAAGTCCTTCGTAGGCTACTGCTGGCGGAGGAGCAGAAGGAAAAAGGAAAAAAAAGAAAAGCCTTTCTGCCACTGTTTGCGGAGTGGAAATTGATTTTCCTGTGTAACGTACGTTTTTTTTACTCCATTTTCACCGTTCGCCGTAGTGGAATGTCTTTTTTTCTGCCCCTGCCGGGAGAAGGTGCCGCGGAAGAAAGGCTATTCCGACGGCCATTTCATCAGCTGAAGTGTGGCGTCGCTGCTCTCTAGGATGACGCTCACTTTGGAGGTTTTCCAAAGGACACCCCCCCCTCGCTCACTACCTCTTTTTCTCTCTCTACAACCGCACTGAAAAGCTCGCATACAATTTTAATGCGCTCGGACTTGTGTCCGGCCATCCGGGCAAGGTTCCAGCGCAACGGACGTCAGCGTTGAGGAAGTTGGCCACTTTGGCCACCCGAGTGGGGTCAAGCGAGCGAACGAATGGACGGAAGCGTACGTTTACTTTACACCATTGACCCTATCTCCCAGTTTGGTTCTAGTTTCACTATCCACCGATTTGCAGAACCAGTTACACACTAGATGACCAACAGATCCACCAATGGCCGGTGGCCATTTCTTTTTTCAAACTTATCTGTTTTTTTTGTGTTGATTTTTCCGGAATGTAGGATGGAGAGCCGGCAGCGAATCGATTATAGAGCCAGGCGCAAACAAAGCGCTACTACTTCAATTCTAGTTTGCTTTAACGGCGGCCATTTCTCCTCCAACTTCGACCGGTGGCTCTTTCTATTGCATGTTAGAGTAATCTCCCGCACCTTTTTCGGCACCTCCTCTCCGTGTGTCGTTTTCGACACTGTTTCAATTAACGAAATTAAACAAACCATCACCGCCACACCAGATGCGCTCGGATCGATAGCGCTTTGCGATCCTTCGCCAAGGGTGGCCCTCGAAGTGCAAATAAGTGGTCCACCCCGTGCGTCCTTTGGAAGGTCTGATCCGCACCTTTGATGTTGCTGGGAGGGGTTGATGAAAATTGAATCGATTTACATTCGATAGATGATCCCGGGCGCGTCTCTGTGTGTGTTTGCACTTTTCCATTTACCACCGGCAGGATCTTGATATGGTGCTCTTGTTCTTGTCGCCAGCGTTATCTCTCGGGCTCGGTTTTCGGGACGGTGTTGAAAAGGTGTTGAAGGTACACGATTCGCACTTTACCAACCAACCCGGCAACAATGGAAGGTTTGTAGGCGCTGATGGTATAGATAGTGCATGGCTAATGGCGATGGTGATGTATTTTTTTGTAACGGAAAGATTCATTCCGAAATATGGTTGGTGACGAGATAGTTTCAACGTGGTACGAAATAATTTATTTCGTTTTCAAACACCACAAATGTCTTGAAAATAGTTTTGGAAATTGGATATTTAGGGATTAAAAAAATTAAAAAAAAAATCAAAATTATAGTTCCTTCAAAATGCGTTTGATATTATATTTGGAAAGTCACGAACAAGAAAGTAAACAGAGTTTTGATTAGACTCCATTTTTAGTTGGATAAATACTTCAATATTTAATGCCAACAAAAAAACACTCCGGGGTTCAACGCGCGAAAATTTTGAGTTGAATTACGAATTATATTTCAATTTTTTGTTTAATTTTTGCAACAATTGTCTGCTCGCTACAGCATGGAAAAATAATTTAAGTTTATTATTTTTGCAATTTTTTATCTTAAGTTTCTAATTTTACGATCATTACATGGTTCAGGTCTACAGGGGATCCATGAAAGAAAAGGAAAAACAATTTTTTTTACAAATTTTATCAGATTCTAGGTGTAGGTTTTGTTTTTAAGATCATACAACTCATAAGATTTTATAAGCTGAAACGATGCATTTTAATGTGTGGATTATGTGTTTTAATAATTCCTTCGATTCTGCAATCAAAGGCGATTATTTTAATTTTTTTTTACATAACGTATTCCAAATATTCCTTATATTCCAAAAAATTTTTTCACATTCTTAAACCATTTCGATTGTTTACCACTCATTTCTAACAGTGAACAGAGTTTTCGACGGAAATTTATTGCCTTTGTTGAAGAAGGTTTGCAGACGGATGGGGTAAAGCTATTTTCAATAACATTTCACTATAAAAAAAATTATACAATTATTTACATTTGCTGTTGTGTGCTTACATGCTAGCGGTAACGATATGCCGGTGGAGAGCGTGCGAGTTGTGTTTTGTTGAGCAGAAAGAGAAGAAGAGAACAAGTTTTACTGCCACAGACAGTAAGCGAAGAAAAAGCTGAAATATTGTGTTATGCCGTCTAATCTTTACCATCGCCCGCCACCACATCCCCAAGCACTTACCTGCACTGTCCGTTGTTCGTGCTGCCCAGCCATTTGCAGTTCTTCCTAACGACAGAATCGCTTGCCTTCCTCATGCGGCAAGCAACCCGTCCCGGGGAGAATCTTCCAAAGCAGCAGAACCGGACCGTTTGTCCCATTTGCGACTCCCGTCGCTTTCGATCACTTAACCACCGAAAGCGGAGAACCAAGCGGGTTCAGTGTTAGTAGGACATCTGAAGGCAAAGAAGCTTTCTTTCCTCGGTACACCCTGTTATCGCGGCCGCGCGCGCGCGCGTAAGCATTCTCTCACTCGTCCGTGGTTGGTTTTAAATTGTCTTGGGTTTTAAATATATTTCCATTTCGGGGGTGTTTGTGTGTGTGTTTTGCTCACATTCACATTTTGTTCATTTACGCTATCTTCTCGCCGGAGAGTTAGTGTATTGGCTTTAGCGTCTCAAAAACATTTTTCACACATCCTGTTTAAGTTAAATTACTGTCGCCCCGGAAGACGGCAGTTTTGCTGTTTTCCCCTTTAGAGAAAGAAGGTTTACCTATTGCTGCACACACGCCGTCGCCTACTGCTCGTCTCTGAAAGCTTTCTTTGTTCAGTTCTTGTACGCTCTCTCACACTCTCCTTCCCGCGCGTGTGTGTGTTTGTGTGTTTGACTTCTACACGTGTGGATGTGTGTCTGTGTATTTGTGTGTGGGTTTGTGACAAGAGAATGCTCTACTGTTGTGTTGTGGAAAAGATGCTAGTAAACGGTCAAACCACGACCTGTAGTATGTAATGCGTTGTCAGAGAGTAATCGTGAGTGAGTGTAATAGTAGTAGCAGTTGCTGTAGTAGTAGTAGTAGTAGTAGTAGCGACGGGATTAGCGGGAGGAGAGTAATAATAATTATTAATATACTTATAAACGAGTGAAGTAATTAATGCAGCGCTAGCGATATAGGTTTCTTAATATGGTAGTGGTTTTGTATCGTTTTCGTTTTCGCTTGCTTTTAATAAGCGCTGTTGCCATCAACAGTGCGCACATCGCTACTCCGTGCCATGCGTCTCGGTGTTGAGTAGTGTAGCGTGCAGCAAATGTCCACGTTTCTACGGTGTTCAAAAATATCTTAATCCTAATTCCGGCTGCATAGTTAATTCGATTTTTTTAGTGTCGTTTCGCTGTTTACGATGTATTGTTTGGCATGAAAGATGAGAGCATCCACCGGTTCCACGGTGTTTGAAGGAATTTTCGAAAACGTTTCAATCATTATTTTAGTGTACGCGTTTTGGGGTTCATTCAAGTGTTACTAATGGAAACTAGACGAAGGGAAACACCGATCTTTTGGCTTCTCGTGTTTTGTTTCCGTGTTGTGTACACGGTTTCGTTTTGTAAATATCGGTTTCATAATATCCGGTTAAAACGTTTAACTTCTCACTTTAGCTCGACTCACTAAGAGCTTGTGAAAAGATAAAGTGTACTATTTACAAAGAGGCGGCTTTCGTCTAGTGAAATCGTTCGTTCTATCTACGCTCAACGCTAGACACCGGGAACCGGGACGCAAAAGTCTGTTTCTATCCCGCGTCTTTACCACGTTTATATGTCTCTCTCTTACTCTCTCTCTCTCTCGACTTCGCTTGCTATACCCTATATGCTTGCTCACAATAGATTTGAGGTGATTTTTTGTTTGTTTTCATTCATATTGGAAAGACAATGTGTTGCTTATTCATTCTCCCTCCTATTCAGCACGAGTTAACTGTTTAAACCATTAAAATAAGTACATCTTCTGCGTTGCCGAAAGTAGTAGTGAATGACACCGAATGCTTCACGCCCGCATATACACGATTCCGCCTAGAGCTGCTAATACAAATAAGTAAATTAGTCAAGCATCGTATATGTACAGCGAATTCGATCGACTGGCTTCACATACACAACAAATGGTTACCGTCGAAATATTTTCTGTTTTTTCCCCCTACACGCACACATTTTTCCATCGCTTCTACATCCGACCTGACCGGTTTGCACACAAACACAGTCACATCATCCACAGCACATTGATTTTACACAGTTTAATTCCTTGCTAAATTCCTTACTCGTGTTTCTTGCTCCGTCTTTCTCGCATTCATTTCCACTTATCGGCGGTAGAGTAAGTGTAGGTAATTAAAATTTAGTTCGTTTACTTGCATCAGTTAGGGGTGGGAGTGGGGAATGAAATTAAATCAATATGATTTAATAGTTTTGTGTTGGTTGCTTTGTCGGCTGATTAGGCTTAGGTATTAGTACTGACTGAACAGAAAAAAACCATTCACTCCTTGTTGGTTTGCTTCTCACCCTTTGTGTGTTAAATGTATGCTCCCCGGTCCCGAATGTTCCCGCGTAAGAACTGACGATTAGGAGGAGTATGTAATGAAAGAGTGGGCACAAAGGGTTGTGTCGAATCGTGTTAAACGTGTGCGCGTACGAATGCTGCAATATGTGGGATAAAGTTCAACTTCCGTTCCGCTACAGAAAACGATTAATTATTGAAAACGAGCCTATCAAACAGAAACTGAGAGAGTATAACAAATGATGCGCTCCAAACGTGCCGCTTCGGTTCCTGTTAGCTCGAGGAGCCTTTTTTCCTTGTAGGGCACAAAACGGAACGTTTCATAAACAAATTTACTAACAACACGCAACTAAAACGCATTTGGACGGCGTAGAATGTATGGATATTTGTTATTTTTGCTTCCTGTACTAACACGCTCTCACCAAGCGCAACACGCAAACCACTAACTTAACAAAGTGCCCACGTGCGGGCGAACAAAGTCCTATTGCTAAACACATTACACATTCGTTAAGTTAACATCAAAACGAGCAGGCGGAAGGCAAATAAACTCAAGCAATTCCGTTTGCGTCGTCCACCACGTATTAGTAGGTAAATAGAAATGTCCAAAAAAGTGTTCTTACCGCATAAACGCTAATTCGTGTTACGTGTTTCGTGTTTTGATCGCACGCAAAATCCCTTTCCGTATTTAGTATCTACAATTAACTCATTCTAGATATGGCGCTGATATAACTCTCCTTCTCAGAGACTAATGAATTGCATCCATTCGATCGCTTGTTCGCAGTAAAATGTTATCCAATCGTTTTCCCTTCTTTTGTGTGCTCGAACACTGCACACCAACTTCGGTGCATCCGTTTTCGCAAAATTAATTGAATAAAACCAAAAAAAAAACAAAACCCCGAAAACACATCGTCCAGAAATAAAAACGTATCCACTAGAGCTTTGTTACGTCTAGATGCACCACCACACGCGCTCACACACGTTCGTTTTGTGTCGCCGAACACGTTGTGGGCGGGAGGAATGTTTCCACCGATCGGCATGAACACAATTATTCTATTGCTCCATCGTTCACGTTCGGGTGTCGCCTATCGGTCCTCTTCTAGCCGTTGTTGTTGACGTGCTTCTGGACCTGATTCAGCATATCGGCACACTTTTCGTACATAATCTGATTGTTGGTGTTATTGCTCATGCTGTTGTTGTTGATACCATCGCTGTGATTACTGGAAATATGATTAGAAGAAGCGTGATTAAAGCGAACGTTATAGAGTGATGCGTTCGATTGCCGAACCACCTACCGGCTGGTGACTTTAGTGAGCATGTTTTGCGTCATAATGACGGCATTTTCCAACTCTTTCAGCATGAGCGAATTGTTACGCCCGTTCATGCTCGACTCGTCGCTAGACCTTAGCCGCTGGTGCAGCTGAATGACGGTGGACGTCGTTTGCATCAGCTGGTTTATGATATTCGTGCACAACTGGTTGGTGACTGTAAGAATAGAGAAAAATAGTATCCATAACGTTTCTATGCGAATGAAAAAAAAGAGAAAACCCTCAACTTACGGTCCGCATTGTCCAAGTCGGCGTCTTTGATTGGCATAACGCCACCGTTGTTGTTACCACCGATACCACCACCACCACCACCGCCATTCGTTGCCTCCGCCGGAATGGTCGTGGTGCCACCGACGGTGACCGTTTTCTTGGCGTTGATAAGACTAGCGTTCACGTTGACTATCCGCTTGTGCTCGAAGGCGATGGATCGTGGTCGCGGTGGGACGGCCGGTTTCGTTGGCACCGTGCTGACCGTGCTGGTAGGTGATTCCTCCGAGCTCGATTCGTCCTGACCGGTGGTTGAGATGTTTACTGAAGTAAAAAAAAGCGATAAATGGGTTAGGTTAATCCACTATTCACAACATTAAGGAAGGCTGATATCTTCTTACCACTACTGTAGGCATTTTGCAGGCCTTTGCGTCGATTAATGATACCGGCGGCGCTGCGAGGGTTGATGTACTTTCCACCGCTTCCGTTGCCCACTCCAGTACCCGAGCCGTTGATTTTGTTCTGTGACGATATCGTTGGCTTCAACAAACCACCCCGCGAGTTTGCCGGTTCCGCCTCGGAGTCACTCTAGAAAGAGGTAAACGAAATTTTAGTACCAATCACTTTCGAAACATTACTCGTATGTACATACCGCTTGATTAAGCATACCAACCGAGACGCTACGGACACCCATGCCCGCGGACAGTGACGCACCACCCTTCCCGACCGATGAGGTACTTCGCTTTGGCGTGTTTCGTGTCGGTGTGCCGATGGTTCTGCCACTTACGGACGGTTTGTACTGTCCACCGGCAGCTGTTGACGAATTGGGTGATTTGTAACCTGTGATGTTTATGTGTTTGTGTGTACGTGTGCCAAGATACAAACGGAAGAAAAGAGAGCCCATGCCATTCGAAAGGGGGAAAAATAATAAAAGAAATATGCATTATTTTCTAAAACTACGTAAAACAGTAAAGCATACGGTACATTGAATGCAAGAGAAGTGATTGAAAACTGTTCGACTGGGTAATAATTTCGAATCGTTTTTATTCCATTATGAATGAGAAAATACTATTATTTTGAAGTGGTCTTTAAATAAAAACAAAAAAAAATCAAATAAAACCATGCAAAGTGGATGTGATCTATAGCAAACAGTGAACACTATTGCAAAAAAAAAGGAAATGTAGTGAAACAAATACAAGTTCTCGCAGACAAACACTGAATATATTGAAGAAACTTGCTGTGTTAGAAGACGAAAAACAAGGTAAATCAAAACAGCTAATAATTTGTTTGGGACATTGCATACTTTTCGGCTGATACCGCAATATAATCGCAAATAGTATGCAATTCGTAATACACCAAACACTTTATCAACCTTTAATTATTGCTTTACTTGTAGGCTTCATGTAGTGATAAATAATAGAAGTCGAACTCAAATGCACACGATAGAGATAGGCAGAAGAAGAAAGAGGCAGAGTGAAAAAAAAAAAAAAAAAAAAACAATGCTTTACCTTTTCCCATACTCAAATCACTAAGCGAGCAAGCACGTCTAATCGAAGATTCACTATCTTGCGCAGAGATTAAGCTTCGGGGATTACCGCCTACACAACAACATTCCGTGTTCGATTTTGAGGTTGGCACGTGCGTGTACGTGTGATGTACAAGGGGTTTTTGTGTTGTTTTTTGTCCATGTTGTTTTAAATGATGGGAGAAATGTGTTCAAAATTTCGGGATTTTCATTTGGTGCGATCGAGCGTTTTTTTTTTCATATTCATGTGCGCCATTTCGTGTTTCGATGCACAACAACCAGCAGGAGGGCGCATATCGCGACATGGATGGAGCAGAGCATTCGAGAGAGAGAAAAAAGAAAGAAAAGAAACAATATTCATTTAACAAATAGCCATTTTTGGGGGGCCACAGATTGAACCACCTAATCTGTCCGTTCAAAACTTGGCGCTTACTTCACAACGGCTAAGTGCAACACGAAAGTAAGATCTACGGTTGGGTGGTTATATACAAAACGACTAACGTATGTCTATCGGAATGGATAACAAATGAAAGCTACGGAAGAGAAGTACGTTTTCATAAACCAACAAAAGGCGAATTAGATACGAGCTGCTGCTGTTGGGTGCATTCCAGGGGCTGAACGTTAGAAAATAGAGAGACAGTCAAGTATTTTTTTTTTAATTCTAGTAGACATGTTTAGTACATCATGAGGATGAATTGCACTTAGTATTTCTATTTGTTGGGTGAGATCCGACGCGATCTTTACCGAACTTTTATCCGACTTTGTTTTGTGTAAGTAATGAGACCGATTGTTCTGTGATCCGAAACAGCACTCCATATGGAAGATTAATGATGTGGTGGTGCAGGCCGATGCAGGTGGACATCATTAGGCGGTGGCATGTGGAAGCAAAGCGTAGCAGTGCTTGTACGATGTAAAACATTTTATCTACCAAACGTACCAACACCATAAAACACCCGTAAAGCGCAGTAAGTAAAGCAAACGAAATTCAAATAATGAAAAGCACAACGAGCTACTAACAGTCAGCGTGAAATAAAGGTGAAAAATAACGATAGTAACATTGAATTGTCATGCATCGCCCCTTTTCTTCAACAGCATCAAAAGACGAACGAAATGAAGATCAAACGATATGGATAAAAAATTAAAATGATTATTAACCATATTGACTTTGCCCCCTAACAGGACCAAGTCACAGCGAAGTGAAGATAACGAAAGCTAAAACTGTATCCCATATAAACCTTCATCACTACTGGACATTCCGATCGCTGCAACGGCCGCGGCAACTGCCGCCACAGCAGCCGCCATCGAGTTTTCCTCCTTCTCCGACAGTTCCTCCTCGTCCTTCTGCTTGTACGCATCGTCGCATCCATCGCCACAGCAGCATCCTCCACCATCATCTTCACCGTCATGCCGACAGCAGCAGTCCGCGCCGAAATCGAGTACGTCCGGCAGACTGAAGTCGCGCTTCATGCGTGCCTTCGCCTGGTGCCAGCTTTTCTCATTCTCCAGCTCCTCCTGGGCGTCCTTCGCGAGCCGATCGAAGTTCTCCGTCAGGTTCTTGACGTACCCTTTCTGGCGCGGATCACAATCGAACGGGCGCATGCGATACTCCTTCGATGTACGCTCCTGCTCGAGTTTGCGCTCCTCCAGCTCGACCAGTTTGTTGACGATGTCGATCTTTTTCTCGATGTCCAGAAAGCGACTGTATTCGCCGCTGGTGAGAAGCCCACGGCCGATCAGTTTCTCCAGCTGAGCGCTCGTTGCGCTCAGGGTGAGGTGTTTCTTGGGCGCGTCTTGCACTTCTTCTTCCGCGGCGAGAGCGTCGACGGCGGTTTCCTCAGTTGGATCCAACGCTTCCAGCGCCTCCTCGCCGACTTCCGTCACGCCAGACACGTCCTCACCGGCGGTTGCGTCGAGCGAATCGGTGGAGTTTTCTTTCCGCGCGAAAGCCGCATTCTTCGCCTTCGATAGCAACTCCAGACTGTCCATATTGTCATCCTCACTGACACCTTTCTCTGCCACGTACACCTCGAAAGACTTCTCCTCCCCAACGTGCGCCCGTCGATCGCACCCGACCGACACCGACATCACATCGGAAGATTTACTATGGGGCAGCACAAAGTCTCGGTTGACAAAATCACGCAACTTTCCACCGATCATCGCCGGTTCATCGCATTGACCGGCGGAATTCGACATCTGACCGATGATTGTGTTAAACTTCTCTTTCGAACGCACTCTTCCCCGTCCCTTCATGCTAGCCGATCGGCGATGAGCAACGGGTGGCTTGTGCGGGACGTAATCCATCTCCAACGTCCCGAACTGCTGCTGCTGCTGTTGGTGGTAGAGATCGTTCGATTGCTTGCGTTCCTGCTCGAACCGTTGCAAGTTCTGCTCAAATTTCTTCGAATTGCGAGCTATTCGTCGACCACCCATTTCGATCTCGAAGCTGCACGATTTCTTCATCACGTAAACGGACGACTCCGTGCCGAATATATCCGATCGTGTGATCTGGTTCGTTGCGTTGACCGTCTTGCGTACGAACAGCTCCCCCGCACCACCATTGCCGCCATCGTTACAGTTGTACAGCGGGTTCGAGTTCATCTGTTTACGCTGGTTGGCAAAGTCTTTGCTGAGACTCTTCACAGTAGCGCCTCCATACTGGGCCGCCTTTGAAGTGAGCGATGGGATGAAGTCTTCACCCTCTTCGAAGGCTTCATTAAGCAGAAGCTCCTCTCGTCCAGTCGATAGTGGAGCAGCGGCTAGACTTGGAAGAAACCGAGGATAACTTATCGACGTCGGCATACCGGGTGCTCCTTGACGTGCAACGCCACCTCCACCTTGTGGACGGCTCACGCCTCCACCGTACTCCAAACTATCCTGCACCATACCGTAGTAGCTGCTATCAGTGGCCGTCGCATGGAAATAGTTACCCTGCATGTAGTAATCGAATCCACTGCCCGTGTTCGGGCTGGAACCGTACGATTTGGAAGTGACACAACCGGGGTCTAGTTTATACTCAAAATTTGACACGTTCCGACCACCGTGAGCCTGTCCAACCTGACCGAGATGATCGCGCCGCATCCGTCCAAACAGCACCTCCAACGGGGCACTCTTGCACTCGGAATCATCCGACAGGATGCTCTCCATACTGTTACAAAAGCTCACTCCACCACTTCCAAACTCATCCGAAAGGATGCTCTCTTGGCTCTTGCGCGTCGGGTACTGCTGCCCGAGGAAGAAGCTTGCGCTCGAGTGTCGCTGCGTTTCGAGGAATCGATTCTCCGCCTGCCGGATCGCTTCCTCGTCGTCTAGAATGTCGGAAAGCGAGACGTTGCGGTACGGAACGCCGCCCGCCGGTTGATCGTAGATAAAGTAATCGGAAACGGATCGTTTTGGCAGTGATGGTGGCGTTTTCTTCGCCGGATTATGTTTGGCACAGAGTTTCCTTCGCGTTGGCACCGGCAGCCCGTGTCGCTCCAGGTCCAGATCGAGACTGCAATCTTCCAGCGAATCGGAGCTAAAGTTTGGTTCATCTTCCGACAGGAAACCGTGCTCGTGTGGTTCACGAGTCGCGACCGCTTTCGACGCATCGGGTTCGTCCTGTCCTTTTCCAACCGCTTCCGGCGATGTTGGCACTGGTGCGTTCTTTTCCTTTCCGGCAGCAGGCTGTATATCGTCCAGGTCACCGTATTTACTAGTGATTTCGCGAATCATCTTCTCCGTGTCGGAGTGGATCATACTCAAAATCGTTTTGGCATCTTCGTAGTACATCGAGTGGCGCGTCTGACCGTGCCTCCCAGCACGGTCGAGCGTTTTTTGCTGATTGTGTGACGACTCGTCGTGATTCGATGGGCTGGACCATTCCTGCTCCTCGTGCACCGGCGATACGGGGCAAGATTTATAGTTCTTCAGTATGCCGGGATGCTTTCGAAGTTTGTCCGCCGGAACGGGCGGTAATTCTACGAGATCCAATTTATCGGGCCTTTGTGGTGGTTGATCGTAGATACCCACGTCACGTGGATACGGTGGCAGTTCTTGCTGTATCTGATTCATAAGCATACAGTTCTGGGCAAGCTTTGAACGGGGTGCAGCGCTGTGAAGGAAATTCGAGGGATTCATGTACGCGGCTGGACCACCGCACGGTCCGGGCGCTGCCGGGTACATTCTGGGACCTAAACTACTATCTACATCTAATAGTTCACAAATTGGTAAGTGAAGAAAAAAAACCAGTACCATTTACCGTAATGCGGACCGATCAGTTCAACGAGAGGAGAGAACGAGCGGCATGGAAGATAGGGAAGAGAAAATACGATTTCTAGTTGAAAATGCTTTTTTTACGATTAACACGCGTTTTCCATACACGCTGGACTGGATGGAACGAACGTAAAATGGTAGTAAAAACAAAACAAATCTTAAAACGAATTATTCTGCCGGTCGTAACATGAAGAATCAAATGTCTTTCAGTTTTGGATTTTTTTTTCAAAACAAAATGGTTCAACTAGCGGCAGCAGTAGCGGTGTGATTGTGAACTTAGCTTAGAAATTTTTACTTTCAACTATAGCTATCCAACATTCTACTATCAGCAAATTCTACGGCAATTACATGAGATTCGTTTTAAAATCATTCGCTTCCATTGCCTAATTGGATGAATAAGTCAATTCTTTGCCCACAATGTGTGGATAACAGGGTAATACTATTAATATTTCAAATCAAAAGCGATAGCTTGCTGTACACTGTACGCTGATTAAGCCTTGTGTGGTGGCCGTACTACACTCCAAGTGTATTTTTTTTTCTTTTGTGTTGCGGAAAGTTAGTACCAAAACCAATACAAAAAACACAAACAACGAAAAACGCCAATGATTGTGGGATGTTGGGATGAGTGAGAGGATGTGTAGGGCAGTGCAGGAGGAGCTGGAAACACTTACCTATCCGCTGTGTACGGTTCGGGCTTGCCCCGGACATATTCATCGAGTGACTTAGGTCGGAAATACTTTGACTAGCGCGTAGACCGGACCGGTAACCGACCTGGAAGCAATATCGGGAATAGAATGAAGGATTAGAATTGTTGTTTCTTGGTTTGAATGAAAGCGGTAGTTACATATTAGTTGTGAAAGTGTGTTATTAGATCGATAGGTTCGCTATTGTTGGACATTATTAGTAGCATTAATAGGAAGATTACGAAGTTTGAAGTTTAACATAAAGCTTTACAATCGCTGTCGGTTTTCTTCATTACTCTAATCGTCCATTAAATTGAGCATAATTTATTGCACCCTTCCAGCTGTTTCACATGTCAAACATCGAATGTACACCAGTGCGCCACAGCAAAAACGAAAGCGTGCCGTAATAAAAAAGCTCTTTCAGCTGGGGTTAGAAGAGACTGTTTTGTTTCCGTTGCACAAAGCGGCAAAAGTCAGCATCCGGCTCTCGCTGTTATTTATCGCATCGCAAACGCACACAAAAAACCACACTTTAAATCAAATGAACCACCTACGCTTTACGTCCGTCCCGACGGAAATAGTGGGAGGACGTTTGCAAAACTGCAACCGGAATAGATTAATTACCGATCGAAACGAGCACGGTCGGTCGGTCGCTCGATGGTTCCACAATTGTGCAACACGGACGACTGTCGAACGGCTGTCGGCTGTCTCATTTGATTGATGGCATTTTGATAGCTTTCTGGGTGGACAGGGAGGTAGTATGACCGAAAGAGAACAGGTGGTAGGTTGGTAGGATTAGCATAGCGTTTGAAAAGCTGAGTTTTGCCGCTACAAGATTCTTTTTATGGCTCGCGGGGAGAAAGTTAGCCATTCCAAAGTTATTTATATCATAAAAGATAAGGCGTTAGTTATGAGACACTTTGAGAAAAAAAAAATGTACTTAATGGGTTTACAGAATTAATTGCTCTACTAAAGCGATATCACTTGCCACTAAACAAAACATAGTTCGTTGTGTGATAAAACACAACAACTGGTGCGTCGTGTTAAAAAAGAGAGCATGTATTACATCAATTAAAAACGCACGTCAATTAGTACGGACAGAACAGTACGGAAACATAAACACACTTATCTCACCTTTAATTGAGCGTAATTTAATGGAATTTTAACCTCACGCTTATTATGAAACATTATCCCCTAGAAGAAAATACATAGTTTACACCAGCGTTGGATGGGAATAATTATGAATGAGCATAAGAGAGAGGAGATGGTTTCATATCGCAGGCAGGAAAAACACGCGTACACGGGTATGCCACACATATGATAAATTAATAGGTACAACAAAACACACAGAAAAAAACATACCACACAGGAGAAGGCAATTAATTTTCTAAAAAACACACACATATAGAAACATACATATGCATCCCTTTTCACAGGATATGGGGAGTATGGGTTGCTAAAAAAACAGGATAAACAGCTATGCTTTTGCTGTGCTCCTTATACTCACATTCTCCAGCTTCGCCTTCGCCTCGTTGATCACTTTCATTAGTTCCTCCTTTTTGTTGTTGGCGAACGATTTCGATATGCTGGTGGTAATCTTCGCATCGTTGTTGTGCTTCGCGCTCATGCTCTTGCGGGCTTGTGCTGATGGTAACAAACAGAAACAGAAATTGGATTAAAACATGTTCTTCATGACGACAACCCAACCCAAAATCCCAAAAGAAGATGCTTACAGCGCTCCCGATCGGATAGACTGCCTGGGCCGTCGAGAACGGCCTGCAGGAAGGTGGATGACGACTGCTGCGGTATGCTTTCCGAGCTGCCACCGAGCGTGGAAGCTAGCGATCGATCCGCATTATCGCCGCTCGGCGTCGAACCTTCGTCCTCATCGTCCGACGTGCCGGTACCGGTACCGGACGCGGCACTCTGAAACTGTGGCGCAAGGCTAAGGCCCTGTTTGTCTAGCTTTTGTCGTCGGATTGATTTGCGCAGCTCATTGGTGTCGACGTCGTTGATTTTGAAGTCACTGTGGATTTGTAAAAGAGAAAAATATTATTGTTATTTGTTTGTTTTCATCCGTTCAACATAATGTGCGACAAAACACATAAGACACTCACGTCGGCGTGGAAGGCGCAGCTGACGGGTAGTACACCATCCCATGGTCTGAGCTTGTTCGCTCACCGTCCGATATGTCCTCCACGTCACCGTCGTGCTCCGTGTTCGACTCCGAGTTCAAACTGTTCAGTGCCTTGGTTTCGGTGATCTTCTTGTGCAGGAACGAACTTAAATCCGGCCGTCGATTCTCCCGTCCACTGTCGATGGAGCTGTCTTCGCTGAGGTAGGCGTTGCTGTAAACATCCTTCGAGCCACCGCTATTGTAGCCAGACGTTGGTGTGTTCGTGGCCGGTGGATGTGTGCTTTGATGCGATTGACCGCTCTGTGACGTCGGTGTGGTCGGTTGCCGTTCCCCGCCGAATGTCGTGCTGAGCGGACTACTCTCGACGATGTTCCTCAAATCGAACGGATCTTCCAATTGTCCACCGCCCTTCTGACCCCAGCGACCCCGTGGCTTTGGGGCGAGCCCACCGAAGTTTGCACCACCCTGGCTCGGACTGCTGCCCAGTACGGGTGAGTTCGATTGCAAATCTTCGGACGGCTTCCGCTTGGCCCACTGTGGCAGTTGGCCCACGTCAGAAAACCGATACCCGGGCGTCATTGGTGCATCGTCCATAAACGCACTGTTCGGTGGTGATCCGAACTCTGCCGGTACTGCCGGCGTCGGTGGCGGGTGGTTGAGAATGGCATCGGTGAACGGGTTGGTTGGTTGAAGGGTGCGCGGGATGGGCTGTATGCCGGAGCGGAGCGCTTGCTGCGATAGGCGGGCCTGCATCGTAACGATCATGTCGTGTGGGACCTGCCAGATGAAAACGCACCCGTCGCCGCTGGCCGATATGAGATACTTGCAGTCGTTGGTGAACTTCAGCCCCGTCACCAGCTCACTGTGGCCGTACATGCGCGCCATACACTCGTTCGAGTAGTAATCGTACACGCTGAGCGTTTTGTCCGTGCAGGACGTCGCGATGTAGATCCCGCTCAGATCCAGGCTCACCTTGATCAGGCTACCTTCGTCCGAGTGCGATCCTTTGAACGTTTTCGTGTGCTTCGCATTTTGCGTGCTGTACACACGGATGTTTCGGTCCTGGCACGCCGTCAATATGTGCTTGCAGTTACTGTCCACCTCCATGTCGTAGAGTGTGTTTTTGCCCGAGCAATTGTTACCGCGCAGGAACACGTTGTTCTGGAAGTGGCGGAAGATGATGGATTTATCCGCACCACAAGACACCATCTGGAATTGCTTGCCCGTCCCGATGAATCGGACCGACGTGATGCTGCTCGAGTGGTCGTCCAGCGTCTGCAGGATGCGATAGTTCGCCTCACAGTCGAAGATGTGTATCAACCGATCCCGGCTCGCGCTCGCAAGCAACCGTCGGTCGATCTTTTCGTTCGTGTACTCCAAACACAGCACCTCCGAGTCGTGCGCCTCGATCGTCGTGATCAGCTTAAGGTTACTGAGATTGTAGATTCGAATATTGCCACTTCGATCGCCCGTCGCCAGCTGCCGGCTGTCCGGACTGATCTTGATGCAGCGCACGCCGTTCCGACCGTCGTAGCTGGAGTTCTTCTCCGTGCTGTGGATCGGGTTGTCCGTGTCCTTAATGAAGTTCAGCTCGTCGTCGATGTACAGCACCTTCAGCAGCTCCTTGCTGTAGATGTTCTTCCGGTACACCTCGTTCGTCTCGCAGCTGTCCACATCCCACACGCGGATCGTGTCGTCCGACGAGCAGGTCATGAAGCAGTCGGACGGCAACGTATCACCGCTACCACCACCGTTTGCGCTGTGTTTCAGCTGCTGGTAGCTGAATGGCACTGACTCCACGCCCCAGATGCAGGCCGAGTGGTACAGGAACGACTGACTTTTGCCCACCCGCCTGATATCCCGCAGGTCCCAGATGTAGAGGCTGTGATCGTTGTACACGCACGTCACCTTCGACCGCGTCTCATCGTACACGATGGCGATGGTGTCGGGATACTTGGCGTTCTGTGGTACCTGCATCATGTGGTTGATGTGTACACCTTGCGCTACATCCACACCGAGAAAGTGTGTCCTCGGCAGGGTGGTGATGTATTCCAGCGTCTCGGCATTAAATACCCTACGGAATGGATGGGAAAGAAGCAGTTAGTAAATCATCACAACTTGAACTGCTCGCAAACCTACCTCACGATGGCCTCGGCACAACCGACGAGAATGTACTTTGTACTGGCAACCATACAGTTGGCCGCATTCGTGCGACACATTACCCACTTGTCCAGCAGGCGCCGTGCATTGAACTCCACGAGATGGCCGTTGCGCGTGATCGCGTACGTACTCTCGGCCATCTCGCCCTTGCCGCACGCCACCGCACAGAAGTCGTTGTTTCGCAGCTCACCCAGGATGGCACTGCGTCCCATCAGCGGGATCGGCTCCTTGTGCTTCCGGCTACCCTCCAGGTACCAGTACTTTACGTGCCGGTTGCCAACGGTCACAAAGTAGTTGCCATCCTCGCTGAAGCTAACCGCCACCACCTTGGCCGTCACCTTGTTCGAGGCAACCTTCAGGTTCGCCTTCCAGTCGAACACGTTGACGATGTTGTCGTGCTGCGAACCGACCGACACCAGGTACTTGCCCGTGGGCGAAAAGGCAACGCAGCTGACGGCGTACTTGTGGCCGCTGAACTCGGCTACGATACTACCGGCGGCACCGTTCTCGGACGTGCCGCCATCCAGATCCCACACCTTGATCGACGGATTGTGACCGCACTCGCCCGTCGCCAGATATCGGCCGCACTCGGAGTACGCGACGGCCGTGATGGCTTTCTTCGTTGTGTTGAGCAAGAAGTTTTGGGACAGCTTTTTCGAGTTGAACAGCACCACCGTGCATCTGTGGGGTGAGAAGGGTATGGGAAAGAAGATCATTAGTTAAATGCTTTACCATGTCGCTTTTGCTAATAATTGTCCTAAAGCCTTCTCTATCTGCGGTACTTTTGATGTACTGAAGACGAAGAGGAGAAGGAGCTTCCTAGGAGAAGGTTTTATATTTAATTTTTTTTTAAGATTATGAAGGAGTCATGTCAGCTTTCAAAGCATTACTTATATTTTTTCATAAAAAATAGGCGCAAAATAATGGAAAAAGAATTTGATATTTCATATTGAACACAGCACTTAAACCTTTCGGTTCTAATCATCTGTTCAATTTAAAACATATTCAAAGGATTATACAAAATTGTACATTAACCGACATCCATAAAGCCTAATGATTTGAAAGTTCATGTTTCAAAAGATATCTACAATCAAAAAGCTAAACTCATCTAAATGAGACACCCGGAATCTTGAAATGTCAGTTGAGCAAATGTAGTAATTTCTTATGTTTTCCAAAACCTGACATCCAAAAGAACTAATGGCATTTGAAGCTGAAAGATATAGCGTCCAAAAATTATCTATTACAAACAAAGCCATGTCTACCCAGTTATACCCATGTAAGGTGAAATGATCTACACGAACATTGGACGCCCCAAGGGAGGAATAAAACAATTGCAATCTGAATAGCGCCTATTGAATTAGACCTACAGAGGCAGACACATTCAGGGACTTTATACTATGCAAATGAATGACTGCAGCTTCTGGCGACCATCTGGGGTTGCACACGCGCAACGTAAAGACACGCTTGTTTAGCATTTGGCGTACACCGATGGTGTTTTCGGAGCATTATTACTTACGAAATCGCTCGGTAAGCTATTTACCATCATCTGTTTGCATTACGAATTCGGAGCTAGTTTACACATGGACATAAAAAGACTATCACTCAATGGAGAGATTGCGTTCGTTGGCCAACATGAACACACCCCCCATGGGAGAGTTGGTGGTGGGTAGGTGCTAGTCACGCATATTTCTATTGATTTTCTTACTCCAAAGAAGCTTTGCATGTGGCGAGATATTAATATCAAGACACAATGCACACGCGACGTGGCCTCCATCGTGTACGCAAATAGACCGATCCGAACCGCAACCGAAAGCGTTGTCCAGCGTAGGTTCCGAACTGTTTAGTTTAGTGACCGCCGGCACCACCACCTCTAGTTAGCGTGCTGCCATTTAAGGGCCGCTTACGAAACACACTCTCGTTTGATCAGCTGTCGATGGTCTTTTGGTTGGGTCGTATTTTTTTTGGTTGTTCCCATTGGCCAATCACCATCACGCGTTTTGTGCTGTCTGATTGTTGGTTTTGTTCGGAGTCTCAACAAACCGAAATCCGGAGTACAATAAAGGAAGAAAAAAATTGTGAGTGAAGTGACCCTTTTCTGGAGAAGAAGGTTTTTATAAGACTCACGACTGGCGCGATTCCAGCGGATCATTCGTTGCAAAAGCTTGCAGAAGGTCACACACACACAGACACGGAAACAACATTCGCGTAGGTGGGCCAAAAAGCGAAGAAACGTCCCGCGGAAGAAACTTCCCATCACAACTTTTCAGGTTTCCGAAGTTTGTTTGCCTGTCATCACCTCCAAACCGTAGCCGGCGATCTCTACTGTCGCATGTTTGGCTATCGCTCAATCTTCAGCTCATCGAACATTGTGTTCAAGCATTAGCGAGGTTGTTTATCCTGCGGACAGCGAGTGTTTGGTTTTGTTGCTCCACCGCTGCCGCCGATCCACCGCTGTAGTTTGCTCCAGTCACCGGATGGCTTCTTATCGTTTGCAATGGTCGCCATGCTTTGGACACTTCAGATGCAAATATGTTTGCCTACGCATCCGCTGCTCGGTTTCGTTCGTTTATTAAATGAGCTTCCAAATTTGAAACAGACCGTGAGTACATCGCTGGTCGTGTT
>JXWZ01001652.1:0-12070 GCA_000956215.1 Anopheles farauti No. 4 | reverse complement strand
CGCATTTAGTTTCAATTCCAGACGGGCAACCAATTTAATTTAATTCCCATTCTAATCACATTGTTCCGTACCACGTGAAACTCCTGCAGGAGAATGTTAAGATATGTTTGCATTTTTTGTCTGTGTTGTTCCGGCCTGATGAAGTCGTCATATTAGGAGTTGTTGTTTGCTCCAGCCTGCTTTGTTTGCCATTTGAATCTCAGATAGCTTTCCAGTTCCATGGAAGGAAATTATTTCGCAGACAGCAACGTAACGTTTTGCCATGATCCGTAATGTACCTACCAGGATACGTTCCATTCCCAGCGCCGGCGGAAGCGGCCGTCGCCGTCACTCCGCCCGCCGTATGTAGATGGCCCGAGCTGGCCGCCATATGATTGCGCTCCAACGTTCCTCCGTTCATGCCTCCGCGGTGCGATCGGGGCAGCGTGCCGCTTCCAACCGATCCCGACCCAAGCGTACCGCCAACGCTGGCCAAATGGGGGTGGGATCGGTTCAGCGTGGAGTTGGCGGATGCCATCGAAAATCGACAGCGCTGGCATCCGTTCCGTACCGGTGGTGGCAGTGGAGGCGGTGCCGGTGGCGGTGACGCTGACAGGGCCGGTGAGTCCTCGTTCGGATCTTCGAGATCGTCATCGTCGTGCAGAGGATCATCGGAACCGTCGCCGCCGTGGTGGGGTTTACCGTCGTTCACGAGCCCGAGCATCTCTTCATCCACCTGTGACTCCTGGTGCTGCTGAGAGCGTCTCGCGACTGGGATGATGGTTGGTGGCGGTGGTTGATTGGTCGGTGGCGATGGTATCTGCACACCGACGTTGACTACAGTGGATGGGGTCCGGGAGATGGGATGCTGTGATGAACTGCTGCCGTTACCACGACAACGGGGCAACGAGGAGTAAGAGAAGGCAGGATGAGGGGCGACGGGTTCACCGTGGGTGGCAGTGTTGCCAGCCGCGAACGATACACTCGGCGGATTGCGTATGGACGAACGGCGCCGATTGAGCGTTGACGGTGCTGACGAGTGGAGTGTCTGCGAGGTGGAGTAGAAGTAACCCAACGCACTCGAGGACAGACAGGTGCAGGTAAGGTTGATGTTGTTGTTGCAGTAGTAGCAATTGTTTTTCTTCGCCGACTGGAACGAACTGGTGCCGGTGTTAGTGTTGGTGCCGGTTGGCTTCGGTAGGGACTGTTGCGTCTGCTGTGTTGTGTAGGTGTGGGGCAGAGGTTGTTGCTGCTGTCGGTAGCTGTAGTGTCATGGAAGTGTCATCGATTGCTGCGGGAAGGCGACAATGCCGGAGTTTGGACGACCGGCGCACGGATAGGACAACGACGACGACGACGACTGCTGGGGCAGGTTCGGGTAGCTTCGGTACAAGCACTGTGTTCCGCCCAAATTACCTAATGGTGCGACCGGATAGTTCGGATACATTTCTTCACCTTCCAATGGTTGGCGGGATCCCGTCAACGAGCGGTCAACTGACTGGGCCGTGTGGTGAGCTACTAGCAGACTACGACAGACGGACAGCGTGCGCTACTTTGCGCCACACGTTTGACAGGTGCCAAGAGTGGGTATGACGTGTGACGATAAATCTCACAGATGGCGCTGCTCTCAACAAGAGGAACCCGTAGTGCGGCGGTGATCGTTGCACCGCACTGGTCTATCACAGGCAAACGTCGTCCCGAAGTTTGACAGCTTTATGACGGTGGTGTTGGTGATGGTGATGCCGATGGTACCCTTCGTCAACTCCATGTCCCGCTCGAACTTGGTGTGGGTAGAAAGTCGGTCGGCATGCGGTCGCCCGTACGCTTCGCCGGAGCAGACGCCGGTGGATACACGCTTCACACGCCGTCCCGAGCGCCACTGATCGGTACCATTTGTTGATTCGTTTGCGCTGAGAGCATCATTAGTTTGGCACGCGATGTCATTTGCATAATGCCGCGTACAGTATTGTACGAGTCATTCGGAAGCGGTGATCCAATCAGACGCGATGAGTTACGATCCTGACATGGGGCCGAGCACGCGTGTCTCGTGTCTCGGTGTCCAGCGTTCGTAAAATCCTTTCTTCTAGCTGCCTTTCCAAGGATGGTGTAGTATGTTGGCACTAAAATTCTATCACAACTTCACAACAGCAATCGCCGTCAGTCCTTCGGTCCAGCCCAAGGCGAGTCCTGTGCAACGAACGAAACAGAAACGAAAACGAAAGAGAACGAATTAAAATCGAGAATCACGTCGCAGTGCAAGCGGAGGTGATGGCCGCGGTCATACGATACGATTTAGATGGCCGCGCACTTAAGCCGCCGCACATATGAAGCACGCCCCGCCCGAAGAAGCAATCTAGTAATTTATGGCAGAATAAATTTCGCTTAATGCGACAGCGACAACGGAGAGAACATGGGATTTTGATAATTTAATACACCGAAAACACGGAGCAGCCAACGTTTGACCGTTTCGCTCCCAAAACAATACGACGGGCGAAGTGCGGCTCACCGCAAGCGGTCCCGCTAGTGAGCAGAAGTCGTCGTGGGACGTCCACTCACAGGAGGGGTCCCCGTCTGAATGTATCGGGTTGTCTTTCTCCCGCCCCGAGGGAGATTCCGTTTTGCGCAAAATTCGCGACCCGTTAATTTTTATGCTTACACGCCCCGGCGCACACGGATATGTCTTTATCAGTTTGTTGCACTAATTTAATAGTGACTTACGATTGCGCCTGCATTCATCATTCCCAATGGGAACCGAGGAAGAGAGGGACGCAGAGAGAGAGTGGCTGAAAACAGGCAATTACGACGGTGGCCTTGTATCGTTCGCGCGGGAAATAATCATTAAGAACATAACTTTCGGGACTGAGCGCTGTAATCGTTTTTTGAATCACCTTATAAGTGAAGTTTTAGTACCCTGGACCCCTTGTATCTGCGACTCGACAGGGAGCTGGTGGTACACTGGGTGATTTAAAAATGTTTGCAAGCATTTACAGATGCTCACGAGAAAGCTATACGATTTGATTTTTAGCGCAGGTTTTACCTTTCTCACACTGTGAAGTGTGCTGTAGCACCACAAAAACGGCTTAACGTTTTGTCGTATTTTTTAACGACCATCTCAATTTGTAATTTATTTGCCCGTGTGCAATATGGTTGTCACTTGCCGGAGGAGGTTGTCCCTCACAGTTCGCTATCTGAACTCACGATTATTGCCTATCGACCATTGCACTTTAATGATCCGATAAAGATGTCATTTATCGAACACGAGCAACGTATAGCTATGTGTGTTTTTTTATATTAAATTCAGCACAAAAAGTACCCATTTAATGCAAGCGACTTGTGTTCAAGCGACTATAAAGTTTTACACAGTCCCCATTGGAGGACGTTTGACCGGAAGCAAAAGTTTCCGTCAGTCGATAAAATCTTTAACATTCCACAAACGAACGAGTACTCGCAGTGAAGAGTGTGAAGTTAATCCAAGCATGCCGGGCAATTGTGTATACACTGCTACGTTCACTTCTACTCGGACTAGCGCTGGATGTGAAATTTTTGGTCGGTTCCTTAACCCGGCGGGATGAAAAACATGACACGAGCCAACGATTCAGCGCCAAAGTTTCACTGCAAAAATCTTCGATATTATTAGCATCATTATCTTTCCGGAACAGTTGGCAAATGGCATGGCCCCCAAGCAGCAGTGTGCCGTACTTTCCACAGTGCTCCGGTGCTCCGGTCTTATCGGTGACCGTTGGTTTAATGTGTATCACTCCATTAGGCAGCGGGCGGGCGTTATTAATGCAAAGGGACTTTTGCCTACCGTAAGCAGAATTTTCGATTAAAGTTTCACCGCCCAAACAATGACATTCTTGGCCGGCTGGGAAAATTGAATTCTGATATTAAATTTACACTTCAACTTTTTTTTCGCTTTAGTGTCAGCCCAGTGTCAGGTTGGTACTCGGGGGAGAATATTCCGGGGTTTTTTTTCTCTTTTGTTGTTCAGAAGGATGAGTTTTTGTAACAAACTCCGAGTTCAAGCCTCCAAGCTCCAGTTAAAGCTAATAATAATAAAAACTCGAACTGAAAATACCTCCAGGCTTACGGTGGAAAGATGAGCCGGTCGTTGCACCAGCAATCCCAACCATCTCCCCCGGGGCGGGTGGTCTGGTCTGGTAAGTTTAATAATTTTCTAATTACAATTTCCACCCCACGCTTTAAATCCCACACGACTTGTCGAGTCGGCGACGTACCGAATTTTGCGTGGAATCCGCCTAAAGCAACGTAGGGCGACCGCAAAAACTCCCACGCGACCGTTCGTTGCGTTTGCGATAGTGTCGAGATCATTGCGCGTTTGTGGTTGTAGCCATCGGCGAAAAGGCCCCCTGCTCATCGATCGGGCCCGATCGGGATTGGTTTCAGTTCACGGGTGCGACACCCACCGCACACGAACCCACGCCACGTGTAGCGAAGCAGACGGGAACACAGCGAGAGGAAAAAGCGAAATTTAATACGCCTTAATGGTCCAATTATCTTTATGATTTATCGGCACGATGTGTTTCCGTCGTAATTACGTTAGGATCCAGAGTAGGATGGCAAACAAAGCACCCCGCACCGGATGTTGTTGCGACGGTGTACCGGAAGTGCACGACTCGAAAGGACTGTCTGCTTGAGTAATCGTCATT
The DNA here is from genome assembly GCA_000956215.1 of Anopheles farauti No. 4. Lineage (NCBI taxonomy): Eukaryota > Metazoa > Arthropoda > Insecta > Diptera > Culicidae > Anopheles > Anopheles farauti No. 4. The sequence goes on along the minus strand of JXWZ01001652.1, from coordinate 7,421 downwards.
GTCACGACGGAGCTGTTTCCGTTCCGTGCGGTGTTTTATCGCGCTGCTTTGGATCACTTGAGCGAAACAATGTCGCACCGTGAGCTGCGTTGAAGGACCACAGATTCCCGCTCAGCCAATCGGGTTGGTAAAGACCGGTTTGCTAAACCAGGCTGCGGGAGGAAAAGAGTTACTACACAAGGCCACAATTTCCCACCAACCATAAGGACAAGTGATGAAAACAGGCGTTAGCATGCTCACCGTCACCGATCCTGGGTAGAGGTACTTTTTTCCTTGCTACCTTCAAGGAAACTTTCCTTCCAAGGACGACTATGACTAATTTTTAACCAACTACCACCGCTTCCGTGCACTTCCGGGCTGCTGCTGTTCGTCGTTGTAATTTGTTTCCCTATCGTTCGGTTTTTTTTGTTTTATCTGCGCTCATGCTCTGATGCTTGTTTTAAAAACTAGTTAAGCTTGGTTCTTGAATTTTTTACATTACTCTTGCTGCATAATGTCGCATCCGGTGACAAGCGGTGGGAGTGGTAACGAGTTGCTTCCAAGCGCCCCACCGACACGGCGCATACTCGGCATCATTACTCTTTTCAGCGTTTTTTTTGTGTTTTTTTTTCCTGTCACTTTCGTCCCTTTCTGTGGCCACGTTATAAGCTGATTTTAAGTAAGGGAATTACAGCAGAGTTAGTGGTTTGAAGAGGGCACAGTGTTAAAGCTGATAAGGTAAAGGTATGCGTCACACCCTTGCTAGAACAAATATTTGGTTGGTTTTAATAAAATGGTGCATTTGGTGGAAGTGATTTTCAAATAAGTATATGAGGTGATTGTGGATGCTTACGGTTTGTTTTACTATTTAGTGAATTCTAATTTTATCCTTTTGGTTTAAAAAAGTGTTTCATAGGGATAATAGCATTGCCAAAACATTATATCAATATTTTACATAATAGTTTGTCTAAGAGTGGTAATGTTCGAACATTGTGTAAGCTATTTTAACGTATTATTTTTTGTGTGTTTCATGCATTTTTCATTTGACAGTATATCGTTTTTCCTTCCACTTCTAAAAAACACGTTTATTCGTGCATAAACATTTTATGCGATCGAAAATGCTCTACCATAGCCTGAAAATGATTCTATCCGAGACAAATTCTATTCTCTCTCTAATCTACGTTCATTTTGTACCTGTGTGAACGTGTTAAAAGCCTCATGAAAGCTCACTACGAACGCATTCTCTTCGACAATCGTGCGCCGGGGGATCGTGAATCCTGAAACCTTACACTGGCTGTTATTTAACATGCAAAGCCGCTGTCCTAAATATCGTTTCGTACTTTCCCGCGACACGTACCGACCCGAAGGGCGGCGCGTGAAGCATTTAGCGCGCGAGACGGCCGCGACATTCCACCAGCAGTGTAAGCTGGCTGATGCCGGCGACGAAGAAGGTGAAATAAATTAAGATAGTTGAAGCACCGGGCTCTGTTCGCTTTCGCCTGAATTCATTTCCAGCATTTCCACCGTGTCGGGAGAAAGTGGAGGAAAATACACCGTGAAGTGTGTTTGTGTGTCCGCGCCATGAGATCCGCGGCGTTCGTCGTGCGTCTGCAGAAATGCTATTGAAAAGCTGTCCTCTCGTCGCGGCACAGAATCTTCTACGATTGTTCCGTTTGCCGTGGCTTCCGAGGGTGCCTCGGTTGGAGTGAGCTTAATTGAATAGTCTTACGGCGAGCAGGTGAAGTGAAATCACTTTACCAAAGCACCGTCAGCGAACCGCTTCCACCAAGAATGCTGCAACTTGAGCACGGTAAGAGAACGATTTAATTCTTCTTCACGGCTCAACCGCGCTCCGAAGCAGGAGCCGGTACGAGCGGCTGGGTTTGATTTATTAATGACATAACTTTCCACGGCATTAGTCTCGCGTGCCGTGTGTGCTCGGGTTTTTCGTGGGGAACCGTTTTCCCCGGGTTTCTACTGCTCCTGCTGCTTTAAGTGTGTCTGTGGTTGGGTAGAAAATAGAAAAAAAAACACACACCCACATTCAACCAGCGCAATAATGAGAGCATCACATCGTCGTTTACCTCAAAATTGGTAACAAGAACTAACCAACATCGCGAAGCCACCATGTGGGTCCATGTAATAAAGCGAAAATGCAATTCCTGAAGGGAAAATATGAAAAACCATGAACCGTACGAGTGTGCAGAAAATTTTTCACTGATGTGAGCAGAAAATCATCCATGCTCTCAACGGCGCGGATCGTAAAATGGTACTTTCCCGACACACGACAGCAGCAGCACAGGAGATTAATGCTGCTAGCATCAGCAACAGGGGACAGCCTGCCCACAATGACAACTGTCCCCCGAGGGGGGATGTGTCCTCGAATTTTGCTTTCTTTTCTCCCATTAAAAGCATCCTTCACATGCACACAAAAACTCTTGCTCACATCGACAATTCACATATATTATAATTTTTCACCACATTAAATCTCAGTTGTCTTCATATAATGTCCTCTTTGTGTCTAGCGCGACCACCGTGCTACCACCATTGTCTTCCAGCTTTGCCAGCTTTCACTCTCGGGCCAGTTGCTTTCAGTTGTTTTTTTTTTGGTTTTATCCGGTTCGGTGACACAGTATGGTTGGCTTTTTTTTCTCCTTCTTGAGCGACAACCATTTCCATTAGCCCTACTTCGCGTTTGACAAAACGCTCGCCGTGAACGTACTCAAGAAGGTCATAAAAATTGGGTTCTCTTTGGGACGCGGGGGCAAAAACCCAACCCTTAGCACAAATAGGGACCGCTGCCGTATGCACACGGCATAAAAATGCAAAAATGAACCGACACGGAAAAGGATGAGCCAACGGCGCGGACGACGACGAAAAGCATCCTTGCGTGGCCGCACTCCGAAGAGGGGATTTCTTTTTTTTCTCTCGAGGTTTCATTTTTCGAGCAAGGGTTGCTGTGTTATTACCCACACCAACCAACAGATTGTTTCCCGTTCGGGGTTTCCTTGCGATGAATGGAGGGAACGAGAACCAACCTTCTGTCGGGCGAAGTGTGTGAAAAGATCTCCGGGTCTGGGGCTTTTGTTTTGAGTGATTAAATTTATTTCATTTCCATTCTGTGGATTGGCTCCGACGGGAAAAGGCACTAAAATGAAATAAAACTATGATGCAGCGAGATTTTCGTGGTTTTTAGTCGTAGAGTAAGGGGAAAAGGAGATAGATTTGATTTGCTCGATTCGTAGTATAATACTTTCAAACATTTACTTTTGTTTTTACTCTACATAAGATCTTTACAACAGTTTTTCACGTGGAATTCCAATATTTTCGCATACTAACCCTTTTCAAAAGTTCCCGCTATGATTTCACAACAAAATAAATAAAAACTCAATTTCTAACAAAATTTTAAACAACTTTACACATCGTAACCATTGGCTGACGAAAGTTGCTCAAGCAAAGTTTTCCCTCAAAGTCAATTCCCTGCCAGATTGATGGCGTTTCGTACGCTAATTTAAGGTGCTAATTACTTCACAGTCAAAGTGAGGGTGGAAAAAGTTACCCCAAGTGATCTGAAGAGTCCCACGGGCTCCATTCCCATAGGCTAAACGATTCTTTTGACGATGCTTTCGGCACGGTTATGGAACGTTCCTGCAGCCCAGCCTATTTTGCTCGCTATAGTTTGTCAACTAGTTTCTCAAAACCTAATTACCACTAATCGCTTTTCAGCAGCTGCCTCCGGAGCATGATATCTCGCCTGGGTGCGACGATAGCGAGCGCCACAGAGAGCGATTTGAAGTGCCGACGATGAAAACGATGATGAAAAGTATAATCTACGCCGAATGGCGTCCGTGTGTCTGCCGTGCTCGTCCTCGGAGGAGCAGAGCAAAGTTTAATTACAGTTTTATAAACGATCAATTACAGTTTTCTATCGGTGATTGAATAGTTTGTAATTAGTTTTCGAGCTTTCTTGCACGACAACAGGAGGGACCTTTTATCGTGCGTGATAAAATTATTAAAAATGTATTCTATTTCATTTCAGTATGCTAGAGAAATCACTCTTCTGCAAACTTGTGGCCATTGTTACACTGCTTGTTTTTTGTTACCTCGAAAGAAAAGAGGCAAAAAGTAGCTGAATCCTTCACGCCATTGAACTCTACAGGACCAAAGCGTGAAGATAACGTACAACGGATCTGCCACCTGACCCAGAAAGAAAACGGACCACTCCGCGTGGCATTAATTTGCGGGCTTCCGCTTTGCAATCTTAATCTCGATCTTAGAGCGAAACTTTTTCATGTACCATTAAAACTTTAACAACCTCATCTTTGAGCCGCGGCTGGGGCTCTCATCTTTTGACCGAATCGGTTCCGTAACAAACCGCGCCTATTTGGTTGTGATTTCCCGAGAAAAAGGTAGAATCATACCGTGTCAAGGCTGGGTTGGTGGTTATGCTAGTATCCGATTCATTTTTCTCGTTGAAAAAAAAACGGCATGAAAAAAAAACAATTCCACTTCTTAAAGCAGCTTCCCCCCGGGGGGTGCGCAAGTGTGAATAAATTGAATTTTTAACATAATTTTCGCTCTTATTGCTTCCGGAGGGATCCTTGCCGAAAATCGACAACTTCAGCTGCAGCTAACGAAAGCGCGGAAGTAGTTTTTTCTTCGGCTAACGATGGAGATTTTTCATGACGAGCCAAAAAAAGAAAAGAAATGGTAAGTGAGATGAGAAACTTTGGAAAATGTTTCAAACATTCATTCAATCACCTTCGCAGCAGCGTCCCTTCGAGTTCGTGCTTGAAGGAAAGCTGAAATATAACGAAAGCTGGTTAGGGTCAAAAGTTATGCGGGTAGCTGTGTAAGGAAAAGTACAGACACAATTTTTTTAGAAGACTTGTGGTTCGTACTACATACACTATTTTCATGTCAATAATATTAAGCAGTGCTCAACAAATTATCGATTTAATAATCCTACTCCATACAAAGATACAAAATATTGATTGTAAACCCTCTCTCGGAATCAATAAAGACATTCATACTTCTTTTATTATTCACTTACATCCACCTCCCATCTCCTGCCTGTCTCCTCGCGCAAAGCCTTTAACACTCGCAATGAACTGGTCGAAAGTAACAACAGTGTGCATAAAACGGCCCCAAGCTATCGAATGCCAAACCTCCCGAAAACCTCGCCCGTTAAGCAGATGAAGAGGAAAATGACGTCCCGAAAATGCCAAACCCTGGCCAGTTTTAATTAGACCATGAATTTTTTATTTCCTTTACCACGCGCGGGCGCGAAGCAAAACTTTGCCGTGGCATGGTTCTTTTTCGTCGTCTTCTCTGCTTTCGCTAATGAAGTTATTACCCGTTGCACGGTGGCTTCCGGCTGTGTGGTTTTAACAATAAAACCTTAACGAAGATAAAAGAAAAGCCGATACAGCTTAACGCTCGATCAATGAAGCTCGATTCCACCGGCCAGAAAACCGGCCGACCACAAACGGGCCAAGGCAAATAAATATTGGTCCACTGGGAGGCGGGAGTGAGGGGCAATCCTTGGGGCCACAAAAAAAAAAGGCAGCCGCCGCCGCGTTTTTCGGAGATTCCAATCAAACCGAACGGTTGATCTTAATGTGTGCTCGCGTACGTGTTCAGGATAGCAAAAAGGGCTTTTCCGCACACACAAAAGATTCGGAGGAGCTTTAATCGAAGGCATGATAAGATTGAGCGTGAAGGACGTTAAATACGATTAACGTTTAATATAATTGAATTCAATGGTTATTTTTTGGTTGGCTCTGGGGAATGTTAATTATTTCGAGCGTGATTTGTGTGGGACGAACGAAAAAAAAAACACACACACACTCTTCAATATTTTACAGAAAATGCCATCTATGATTGTGATTTGTGAGCATCAGGGTTAGCCAATTTTGAATACATAGGAAAAAAACACACACACACATACAGTTGGTAAAAACAACCACCATTACCTTTGGGGGAAAAAATCCCCCAAAAAGCAAAAAAGAAAAAACGTATCCTTCAACCCAGGTGTACAATTAATTTGACACCATTTATCACCGGCTCAATCGTGCCCCGGTTAAGGATCGTTAAGATGCTCCTTCTCATCAAGGATCATGCTGGCAATGGGTAGCCCAACCCAGCTCAAAGTCCCAGCCCAGCCAACTTGATGCCTTTTTGGGCTCGTTCGATCGCCACATGACGGGCCGTGTGCATTAACAATGTACTTCTGGCACGAATAAGATACATCGCATCCCACCTGCATTAACCCACGGGAGGTGTAGTTCGTTAATTTGCGAAGCGTTCGTGAAATGGAGCAGCTCGAAACAAGCGGTACTGTGCTCGTAAAAACGGACGGCAAAACACTTAACAAGCGTTTAATGAAACCTATTCCGGTGTAATTTCATTAAAAGCGGGCTGCCCCGGTTGGCCTCATCGCTTGCCAATCGCACTCTCGTCACTTCGTTGCGAGCCCCATGCGAATCGTGCAAGGAAGGCGTCGAACGAGAAAACGACCCGTTTGCCCGTGTTGATAAACCATTTCGCATTCGTAAGCGCCCCGGAGATGATTTGCTTGTACGAGAGCGCTACACTACGACATCGAAACGAACTGGGTATTGCTTTATCAGCACGGAAATAGGTGCGCAGCATGCAACGCGAGAATTGCATTTCGATTTCCGTGCAGATGGCAAGGTTTGTTACAATAATTTTGACAACACCCATAAGTGGGAGGAAAAATGAAATGACGGGCAGTTTGCGTGGGGTGTTGAAATTTATTGAACAAAAATTGTTTACTCAAGCTGAACACACTGCGCAGAACCATCCAAATCCATTTGTGTCCATTGTTCACTGGTTTGAATGACAACTGGCCACAACAAAAAAAAACCGAACGAACCTCCAAAAGTGGTGCAATGAGAAGCATTATTGCACAAAAGCGCATCGAACGCGAATCAAAATGTGTTGTGAAAAATAAAGCAACCAAAGGAAACAAGAAAAGACTTCCCCCCGGCGTCGGTGGAACTGGAACGCAACTTATTCGCAACACAATGCAGGTGAAAATTGCCGTCCGGAAATATCTTTTGCTCGCCGGCGGTACTGTCCCTGCAAACATTCCGCCTTTATTGCGATTGGGCATGGTTGGTGAACGAAATGTCACTGCTGCACGGTGGAGTAGGTCAGGGGCAAGTGGACATGGGAATTTTAGTTTTCAGAGCGATTTATTCAGTACTTGATGAATCATTAAAAGATAAAAAAAGCAAGGTTTTATAGTATTGTTTAATTTCAACATTATAAATCTGCATTGAAACACATTGACAGGTTTTATTTATTGATCGGTAACGAACTATATTGGGAGAGTTGGAACGCTACTCTATGAATATTTTACAAGAATTCACAAAGCTATAGTGATCGACACAAGATTTTTTTGCCAAGAAATAAAC
>JXWZ01001651.1:0-43460 GCA_000956215.1 Anopheles farauti No. 4 | reverse complement strand
GAAAAAAGTTTAATTACTGATGGATGCAACGGTCAAGGTGGCCAGTGGTTCCTTGAGCCGCAGTCGTTTAGCGCCGTACCGCCAATCGACTAATGCTCCGTCTGGTTCGTTGATTCGTTGGTTAATTTTCACTTTTTGCCGCACTGCGAGAGATTGTTTACAAATCGTCGTCACGTGGCGAATGGCGTCCGTTCGCCAAAACAATTCAACGAACGGCTGCGCGACGATGGCGGCGGCCTTACGCGGCAAACGATGACAACGCACACTCCGTCGCCATGGGAACGGCGGGCGAGCAAAACAAACCGCTCGACAAATGTGTCGCTATCGAGTGCATCCGTTTGCGGTCGACTTGTACGTGTTTTTGCACCACTTTGCTTTCGCAGCGGCACCATCACGGTGCTTCAAGTGATTTATTTCCCACGCAGTGTTCGACGCGTATCGGTGCGGATCATGACGGAAGATTTGAAGTTAATTGTCATCGAGCTGAACAAGCTGCTCGAGACGGACTACAACCTGATAACGTTTGACTCGCTGTCACCGGAATCGCTGCTGCAGGTGCTGGTGGACGTGTTTCACGCGTTCGGTGCCATGGAGAAGATCGATGTGCGCGAGAACGATCCGGAGGAAACGAACCTGCTGGTGATGGAGGCACTCCGAAAGGTGCAGTACCGGCCGGCCGGGGACATTGAAGATCCGGGCGCGTTCCGACGTGGGATGGTGCGGGGCGAGAAGAAACTCGTCCATCCGATTCTACGCTGGATGTTTGAGAACCGCGAGCGGGTTAAGAAGGCCGCGTACTTGGCCAAGTTAGTAGCGTTTCTGCTACGGTTTGGTGCGGTTTCTGCGTGGCTGCTCAAGTGGTGTCACGTGCTGCCACCAATCGGTGCTCAATCGGACTGGTTTTGGTTGATGTGGTCTCTAGCGCTTTTTTCCCCTTTTTTTCTAAAGATTTTTAATTCCACTGGATCTACCGCCGGAGGCGATGTCGATGCCGGAACTGGGCAGCCTTTGGGCACAGTATCTGGAGACGATGAACGACTTCAAGGATGCGCATCGGGCGTACGAGCAGTCGGTGCACGAGGGCACGCAAACGCGCGAGCTCCGGAACGACATCAGCGCGATCGAGACGGAAATCGAGAACGTGAAAAAGCGTATCGAACGCACCCAGGCACGGTTGGACAAGGTGCCCCAGCAGGAGCTGCTGCTGGAGGCAGCCAACAGCCTGCGGATCGAGAAGGAGCGTCAGAAGGAGCTGCTGCAGCAGATCGACGAACAGAAGCAGGGCCTGAACCGTGCGACCATGGTACACGAGCGGCTGCAAAAGGATCTGCACAATGCGAAAATGGCCGTGCAGGGTGCAACCCCGCAGAACCTAATGGAGAGTATCGTCGAGGAGACGCAGGTGCTAGAGTTTATGGTGCAGCAAAAGCTGCCGCAAGAGCTGCTCCAGCGTCGCTCGGAGGTGCAGATACTGCAGGAAGTGATCGACGAGCCAAACATCAGCCGGGGCGATCTGCAGGACCTGCAACAGAAAATCGACGAACTGAACCGCGAAATCCAGCGGCTGGTCGAGGTGCGTATGGCAGAGTACAGCACGCAGAACGATACACTCGGCCCATTCCGGCAACAGGCGGGTATGGTCGCCCGCAACAAGGAGGCTGCAGCGGAGCAGCTTGATCAGATGACGAAAGAGTTGCGCGAGATCGAGCGGCAGTTGCAGGAGAAACAGCGGCAGCTCCAAGAAACCGTCGGCGAAGTCATCCTGCGGGGTGAAGATCTGAAGCAGTTTGTCAACACGCTGCGTGCCAAGAGCAACGTGTATAAGCAGCAAAGGGCGGAGCTGGCCGCCGTTAAGGCGGAAGTCAGCGATCTGACGCAGACGCTCGAGAATCTGAAATCGCAGGATCCCTCACTGTCCACGACGCTGTCACAGATGACGGACGATGAAGCCGTCTCGATTGGGTTGGGAGCTGCTAGTGGTGGTGGTGGTGGTGAGGAGGACAGCCGTTCGGAATCGCCCATTACGGCACGGGGCATGACGGAGCTGGCACGGCTCGTCGATGGCCTCCAAAGGGCTGTCGGGGCCGCCCGTGAACGCGTCACGCCGCTTTCGCAGCAGCTGCGCCCACTGCGGGAACGTGTCATCGAGCTGAAAGACGAAATGGACTCCAAAAAGCAGGTATGTCATTTGGGCGGGAGGGTGGAGGGTTACGCCTTGTTGCGGTTTGCCATCGACACCGCGTCTTCCGTACGTACCAGTGCCGTGGGGCTCAATTTTTGACGTACCGCTGCAGCGGAGAAATTTATGGATCCGTGACAAATGGTTGAGCTTTATGGTTTCAACACCTGTTTTTACAATGCGTTGATTCATTCCGCTCCCAAGGCTAAACGGCACACTGACAGTGAATTTTTCAAGACAAATTGTAATGTAAACGATGGCACACGGGTTAAGGTGAATTGCGCCGGTTCGTTAAATGGCGAGTAAATTGAATCGCTACGTACGAGAACTCGTAATGGGGAGTTTATTATTGTACTTTACTGTAATCGTAGTGTACATTGATTACCTGGCAAATGTTCGTGTTCTGCCCTTTGCAACTCATAACATCAAGGAAACGGCATATTTTATACATTCCTCTACTTTGTCGACAAAATAGTAGAATAAACAGCAGGCAATTGTGGATTTGTGCCAGCTATTGCCTTTTTTCACACCAAATTCGATACCTGCCATGCAGTGTCTCTCCAAAACTGGCAGGACGCACACAGTGATCTTCCACGCGCACAATACATAGCATGCGGGGCAACTTCCTGTGCGAGGATTTCATTTTTTGCCATCTCAGCAACCAATCTTGGGTTAAGATTTGTTCCTATACCCGTAAGAACTCTGACCGCGGTCGATCTTCCCATGTCATTTAGTCCTTCGATGGGTCGGAAAGCAGGTCAGAAAAAGATGCACCAGATGCGTGTACGTGTGCTAGGTTTGCTGCACCCACGCGTTTTGTGTGTTCTTTTTTGGAAGAAAGGCGGGTAGCGGAAAAGAGCTAAGAGCGACAGAGATAGCACAGGAATGGCAAGAGTCCTTTAGCGTTGTTCGGTCGTAAAATGTAAGCTCATCACTTAGTTAGCGTTCCGCAGCCTCCGAGTGAAGTATTCTTCCTGGCAACCATTTGGTTTGGGTTGCTTTTCCTCCTTCGAACGTTCCTACTTGTTGGTGTAAAGTGCGCCCGGCTGTGTGTGTGTGTGTGTGCATAGTGTAATACGAAACGACGACGGGAAATAGTTGGCCAAGATGAAGCGCGGAGAGATACCCCGAAGGATCAACAAATCGTTGAAGAAGATGGCGAAGCTGAACTTGTTGACGGTGTTAAACGAAAACGTAACCAAACCGATCACGCGATTTTTTCGCAACGAATTCATGGAGCTGCAGCGAAATAAAACGAAGGCGGAATATCACTACTGCTCAAACTATCGAACATCACGAGATGACGCGAAGCGCAAGAAGGCAAACAAGCACACGGTCAAGTGTATCGAATTCTCCTGCCGCGAGTACAGCCCGAACAAGCCGACGCTGCGTGACCAGCTGAAAGAGTTTACCATGAAGCACAACCCATCGGAGGACATGGTGAAGGACCTGTTGTCGATAATGAAAGATAATGGACTGGAGTTATCGAGCAGCAGCAGCAGCAGCAGTAGTAGCATTGATTCGTCTTCTTCCAACCTGTCACTGTCCGATGGCGGGAGTTTCTGTGTACAACCGTCGTACCACAGCTTCGACGTAATCCCGATGTCCGTTGGAAGGTACGTCAGCTTTGGCATCAAGCGCTCGATCACCAACTACTTACAGCGGTACGTGGACGACAGCAACCATTGGTATATGAAAACGCTCTTCATGGACCTCGCGTTTTATGTGGTCAAGTCGGAGAAACCAAAAGACAGCGTCGCTCAGCTGCCCCACTACATGATCATCCTCGGCAAGCTGTCGATACAGTTGGACGAACCGTTCGTGATCGGAGTGTACCAGGGTGCGTTTCCCACGCCCACCATTGCGAACGAGATCCTGCGCCCGCTGGTGGACGAGATGAAGGAGCTGGAAAATAGGAAATTTGAGATAGAATCACGCTCGTACCTGCTCTCGATACGAGCCGTTCTTTGCGATCCGATCGCAAACAGCTTGATCACGTGTACGGCTATGCCCAACTCACAGTACGGCTGCAGCAAGTGCAATCAGAAGGGCCAATTGCAATTGGTCGAAGGCATCACCAGCTTCCCGCCGACGGCCAACCTGGCGACACTGCGGACGGATGACGATTTTGTGTACGGTCTGGTGAATGGACATCACGTCGGTGTGCCGGTGCTCGGTGAGCTGAACCTTGACCTCAAGTCACAGTTCATGATCGACTACAAGTACGTGGTGTGCGAGGGCGTGATGAAGCGGTTGATGCACCTTTGGATGACGGGGAAGCTAGACTATCGGCTAAACAAACAGTCTCAGCGCAAGATGTCGTACAAGATGCTGGCGATGGCCAAGTACTGTCCGCGCGAGTTTCGCCAGAAGCCCAAAACGCTCGACGAGCTGGCCGAGTGGGATGCGTACGATTGGCGTCAGTTTCTGCTGTACTACTCGCCGCTCGTGCTGAAGAAACACATGCCCCACAAGTACTACGTGCATTTCCTGTACCTTCATCTGGCCATGCGCATCCTGATCAGCGGGGAGGTGTTTGTTGAGTGTAACACGTTCGTAGCTGGCCAGCTGCTGAACACGTTCGTGGCGGACTACTCCAGTTTGTACGGTTCGCAGCACATCGACTACAACGTGCACAACTTGCTGCACTTCGAGGACGTGAACATGAAGGCGGGCCCTATGTGCCGTATGAACGGGTTCCACTACGATCGGCAGATGGACGCAATCCTGAAGAGCATCAGCTCGAACCCGTCGATCACGCTGGAACAGATCGGTGCGCAGGTCGAAGATACGACCAGTGCCATTGTCGAGAATCAGCTAAACGAGTACAAGCAACCGTTCCCACGGCTCGAGGCGACCCCGTTCGGGACAGAACTGTTGGTAAATCAGCACGTTACACTCTCGACCCGGGATCCGGATAACTGCGCCATCACGAAGGATGGCGTGATGCTGATCGAGTCATTCGGTGTAAATGATGGTGAAATTATCATCTGCGGCCGGCGGTTTGTTGAACAGGCGGTCCTCTATCAGGCACCGGTAACCACGCAGAAGCTGTTGCTTGTATCCGGGCTGTCGGATGTTTGTACGATCAGAGCGAGCGATCTGCTGTCGAAGGGTGTGAAGATCGATACGTTTCGGGGCATCGTCGTATTACCGCTGCTCTATCACTGACCATGACATTTGATGGACGGGAACACTGGGATGTTCTGGCAAAGAGTCGTACACAATGTGATACAAGCGCTCGTAGCAGTACTGTCATTCTAGATTTAAGCTTATAGTAAATACGGGTACCCACGGTACCCCGTGCCCAGCGTTTTCAGATGATCGTACAGTTGTAAATAAATTCACACATGCTGTCGCCACGTTTTCGAAACCAAAGCTTAAGGAAGTTCCCAAAACTATTATGAGTTGCTGTTTTTTTTTCTTGGTTCGTTTATCTTCTCCTTAAGTTGTTGGGTTCGGTGCTGGGTACGTGAACAGTGAATTCTTTGCTTAGATATACCATTTACGACGCTTACCTCGCTGATTGCCACATGGGGTACAAGAGTTCAGAAGAGGTCTTAGAGGTTTTCAGGTACCCAGCAACATTTCTCGAGGTAATTTTTTTAAAGGTTTTTTTTTATTTTAACGTGTATCTTTCGTGGCCATAAACGATGAACTTGTGATCAGATGAGAGTGTTACTTTTTGAAGAAAATACACACACGCAAAAGGAACAAGTTTGTTTCTGCAATGAAAATTAACTCCAGGTTTTGATTTGGTTAGAGAGCATCTATCCATCTATCTCAATGTTGCCTTTTATACGACCATATTTCGCCGGTGAATTTTTAGTTTATCTGTATTACATACATTTAGCAGGTGGTTAGAACAATATTTTCTTAAATTATCGTTGTGTGTACTGCGCTCCGATCGATCTTCAGACACAAAAAAAATTGTCTAGGAGCAATAAAATACTAACTCAAAGCATTTGGACCGCCGTGACACCTGGAAAAAGGTAAAACGACCCGATCCCAGCCTGACGGTGTTACCTGCATCGAGATCGAAAATCGTTATGTTCTCTTTGATTTGGGCGGTTCATGTCTACCCCGACAGGTATCGAACGGGATGCTGCAGACAGTGAAATCGATTTCTTAACATTTCCCAAACCTTCGTTCTTCTATTTTGTGGTTCTTCTTTAGAGATTGAGTGTGGTGCTCTTTTCAGCGTACGTTTTTTTTATTAAATTTTTGAACATAAAGAAGGGAAGGCCACTGCTGCAAAACACCCACGGGGCTTTAGGATAAACGAAGAAATGCACAGAGATCGATGGATTTTGAGAGAAGGAGATCTTTATGTGAAGGAACAATTGAGCGGGGAAAGTTCTATAGAAGCCAAATGGTGAACGGTGGGATTAAGGTGTCTGTCATGGTCCGAAAGTAACGATTGTCCGGTGCAAGTTTGTGCAAGTTGCAACAGAAGCCCCTTTTATGATTGTTTGTTGTTGCCATGAATGAAACTTCGGTGTAACAATACCGTAAGGTCTTTTAAGGCAGCTGCGCTTGTTTTACTGTCGACAAAGAACTTTTCTGGGTAAGAATAAATGGACCAGCAAAGTAATTTTTCATTTATTATTTTTCCTGGCATGCATGTCCCTAATAGAATTGACTTTATGAGCAATTTTTTTTTATTCTAGACATACGATGCCCTTATTGCGACACTGAACGCTGAATCTGCTACGATGCAAACCAAGATCACGGAAGCGGAACGAGCCATTCACACGCTGGAGCAACAGTGGCAGGAGCTTCAGCTGGAGCACGAACGTTCGCAGTTGCTGCTGGAGAAAGCGAGCGAAGAAATAGCTAGTACCGGAAACTCAGAACGAGTTTCGCTGAAGGAAACTCTTTCGCAACAGATTCTGGAACAGGAAACGACGATGAAACGATTGGCGGAGGAGAAAACCAAGCTACTTGGCAGCAAAAACGATCGGGCGCAACAGTTGGCAATGTGGAGTGACTTGAAGAAGCTGTTTGAGGTGAAAATTCGTTGCCTACACGAAAGTAAGCAGCGTGGTCCGGGTGGGACGCTCTCTGTGAGCCGAGGTGGAGCTGAAACATTTACTTTACAGTGAAGTATCGATATTATCAATGATTCAGTAATATATTTTATTAATTAAAACTTTATTAGAATAACAAACAAGCAGGTTGCATTTTTTATTTCTTCAATCTGCACTGGCAGCCTCTCGTACAAGTGGTAGTGGTAGCAGACTTGTCTTAGATGATAGTGAGAATTGTTTTTTTATTTTTAATTAATTTTCAATTTCAGACTATGGATTTAATTAAATGCCCAGTAATGTAAATGTATTTTACATTTATAACATACTTTAACACAAATCTTTGAATTATCTCAAAGGAAGCAGCAGATAAAATCGACATTCAACGATTTTTTTTAAATAAAGAGTGGAAATTATTGTGTGAAAAAAATCATACGCTGAAATATTTCATGAAAGTTTTCAGTATCGTTCATTCTATGAATTGTGTTTTCCAGTGTGTGACCGCAGCTTCACTTCCACGGGGAATTTGACAGTTCATCGGTAAATGTAAACAAATAGAAACGAATCACAACCGGTGCGCGGGTTTTAGCAAAATATTTGTAAAAAAAAGTGGTTAAATATGAATGAAATTAATCACAAAACCGTATTCGTGCTTGATCACACCCCTTACTTTGGCATATCATGCGAAAGCCCAATCGATTGCGATTTTATCAAGAGCAAAATTCCGGTGCCCCCGATCAGCAAGAGCCTGTGGACGTGTGCAGTAGAAGCGTCGGTAGAATATTGTCGAATTGCGTACGACCTGTTCCCGGTGGGCAAATTGATCCGCTTCGTTGTCAGCGATACGGCGGCACATATAGTCAACACATGGAACACCAACACTCAAAGCCTCACGCATATAATGAACGCCATGTCGATGGTTGGTGTGCCACCGCGTCAAACACAAGCATCGGACTACTCCGTGATACACGGACTGCGGGCGGCCATCGAGGCACTGGCGGAACCGACCGAGCTACAAAAGGAGCAATTGGTAGCCCATACCGGAAAGAGCGACAGCTTTAAGCTGGTAAACCGTGGACGAGTGATTTGCATCACGTCTGCCCGAGATGATGCTAGTATGAAGAGTTTAGAGGACATTTTCCGCACGGTTCTGGTGCAACAGAACTCGATATCGGCTGGACACAAGGAGTACATTAACATAGATCAGTGTCATCTGGTCATCATTAATCTTTATCCAGCAAACATGGAATCTATGGTGTCGAATCGGGCATTGATCGATATTTCGCCTATACTAATGTCTGAGATACATTCAAACAAGGCGAACAAAATTTCCAACAAACTAACGCATCTCATCCTACCACACTTTGATCTAGCAAGCACAACCGTTACCGGAATACCGATGAAGGAAGAGCAGAATGCAAGCTCCAGTGCCAACTACGACGTGGAGATCTTTCACGGACGTACAGCTCATTCTGTGTTTCTCGGCACAGAGCTCGTTCTGCCGCACAGTCTGAAAGAAGGCTCGGACTACGAAACGGTTACACTCAAGTGGTGCACACCACGAAGCTGTGGCTCATCGGAAATGCAACCGTGTTTGGCGCAGTGTCGTGTCACTCCGGTTGATGTGACCTCCCGGCCGAGTTCGTGTTTGATCAATTTCCTTTTAAGTGGCCGCTCGGTGTTACTGGAAATGCCGAAAAAGTCGGGCGGTAAAATTACGAGCCATCTACTGTCGGCCCACGGTGGGGAAATATTCATACACTCGCTGAACACTGCCCGCAGTTGTCTGGAGGATCCACCGTCTATATCGGAAGGTGGTGGTGGCCGCGTGACGGATTATCGAATAAAGGACTTTGGACTGTTGATGCAGCAACATCGCTTATTACCGCTGAAACCGTTACCCGAACGTCAAGCGGACGAGAGTTTGCAGAAAATGCGTTCAAAATTGGCACGGAACTCACGCTACTGGCCACTGACGCTGGGTCGCACGGTGCTCTACAATGTGCGCCAGTTCGTCGAACCGGTGCTGGTATTGACACAAAAGCCGGAGCTAACAGAGGACGAGAAAATGCTGTGCCTAAAGTCCATATATAATTTGTCGCAGTTGGAGGAGCGCCAAGAAACGCTCGCTCTGCCTAATATGGGTCATCGGTTGAAGGGGAATAAAAAGGAGGAACAGTACAGATTGCTCTGGTCTGAGTTGGAAACGATTGTAAATTGCAATGGGTCATCACCCGGTCATAAGGCCATCGTAAGCTGTATCCGCGAGTGTCGTCGGATGTATCCGAATGCGGACGGTAGCGATCCATACGATAAATCTCACGGCACCGAGGGTAACGTGACGGATGCGCATCGAGCGAGTGTTATACGTGCAACAACCGATTCCCCTATGTCACCTCCCCATTCGATGGCAGGCAGCAGTAGTAGTAGCTCCGCTGCAAACGCTAGTGGTGGTACAGACGCTGCTTCCACCACCATTACCCATGGATCTGGCAGCACAGCACTTCAGCTTGGAGCTCGGGCAGCGATGGGAGGCAGTAAAAAAAGCTTCGGTTCTGGTGGGCGCTCTTTGCTCGACATGCTCGCTACAACAGAACGGACCATCAGTCAGAAACGAATCGACTTTAGCGGTCGCCTTTGTACACCCCAGGGACAGATAGCGAAGCTTTATTCGCACATTGGATCGAAGGATGCTGAAAGTAGCCAGGGCAGAGCAGCGGATGTTAAATAGGGCAATACAACTTCTAAGGATTTAAAACGAACACTTCTACAGATGCTACTATCGAGCAAACGAAAAGGCTTCTATGGTGTAGACATTTAACACTAATTTGTTGTTTTACATTGGTTTAATATTGGTTTGGTAGACCGTCTTATGTAGACAAGGACATTGAAATACAAGAGTTAATTAAGTATTATGTTTTTTTTAGGAATTGCTAGTAGAATCGCAGCGTTCATGAATCGACCGCAGCGGTATACTTTGGTAGATAAGATAAAATCCCATGAATATTGCGGCAGTTGATAAACTGTGAAACACAAAAGAAAATGTACAATGGCTAGTAAATAAATGCAGTTTTTCTTTCTCCGTAAACCGATTCTAAAATGGAATGCGTTTAATGATTAAACCTTAATAATAATCTGAAATGCAATAGATGAAGGTTTATAGTTCATGTTTTGCTACATTTCCACATTTACAACGATATTTAACAAATTATATGAGCATTCGTCCGACGTTTCCAGAACTAAGCACATTAACAATTAAAAATGTCTAAGATGCGTTTGAAATATAGTTGTGCTTTGAGTAACATTTTATTTGTGTTTTAAAATCTAGTTTAAAAAAATTATGAAGAGCAATCATTGTATAATTTGAAAAATAAACGTGAGTCTGTACTGCTCACTCGTTCCAGATGAAAGTGCATCTGGAGGACTCGATTTAGTCGATTGTGTTCGTATCTGTTAGAATAGTAATCTACAAAGAGCTTAGTATGTCATGACATCTGATTAAAACGTCAGTCTTCATTACACCACCGAATCTAGCAGACGTATATATTATTAAATTCGTATATGGTGGATGGAATTCAAAATGCAGGACATGGGTGAAGCTCAAATGTTTCTGTGCTTACGACGATCGAGATCGAGCAAAGGGCATAATAAAGCAGAACCAGTCACAGTACGTTTATGCTATGCTTAGGCTATTCGCCATGTGTTGTGGATAGAAGTTTTGCTCCTTGGGACTCCTCGAGTGACAGCGGATGCTGTCACCGAAGGATGTTCCTACGATCGGCAGTTACGATCAGGCAGTAGACCATACAACACGACGAGAGAGGTAGCGCTTTCTCGCTACAGTGCCCGTTAAATCTATATGTCCAATTATAGTAATAAATGTGTAGTGTGTATCAGGACATAACAGCATGGAAGCGTATAAGCCATAATCAACGCCAATAAGAGGAGGTCTGTAGCTAAAAAAAAGCGAAATAGATAAGAAAGAAAGGAGTTGGACAAACCGTAACTTCGCGTCCAGATATAAGTGCAGTCGTGTCTCACTTCAGTAAGTACCAATCCAATCCGGGAGAAGAACAGCATGCGAAAATAATATTGCGCATGGAAGCATGCGAAAATAATGTGGCACTACTTGCGAGGAATTTAACTATACGGAAATTATAAGAAATGCTGATGCAAATTGGGCCACCGACATAAATGATCGATATTCTGTTTCTGGATAACTGGTACAGATATATGGAGCTACAACAGCTTGGAGCACTAGAAAGCAACGGACGGTGGCGCTTTCCTCGACCAAGTAAACTGTTTGTGAAGCTGGACATTCGTGAATCAAAGATACTGATGTTAAGCGTGAATCAAAGATACTGATGTTCGTACTGATGTTAAGCTTAATTAAAGCACTTAATTAAAGAAAACGTCAAAGAAGGTAAGGTGAATGTGTGCTACATTCCTATGTGCTACAATGAAAGTATACAGCATTATGTAATTATGCAATTAAAATACTTTAAAAAAAACGAAATGTGAAAGAATTTATCAAAAGTTATCTATAAACCGTATCCCTAATTCAAGCTGCTCAAGCACTGGGCGCCTCCATAGCATGGACTTGGATTTTGCCACTCATTTCTTAAGTGCATAATTTATAGCACGTTTCACAACTCACCATATAATTAAAATTTTATAACAATACAAGACTTTTGGTAAAACCCGCATGTCGATAGTGTCAATTTAATGGGACAACAAAGAGAGGAGCGAATAGTCTGGCCTTTTTTGTCTGTCGTTCTTTAGCTCTGCAAAAAATCCCAACGATAACGGTTTTGGATATCCAAATCCAACAACCAAATTCGGTTGACATCGTACTTTATGCGTAAAATAATTAGATATTATGTTTATAATATTGTGAAATAATTTCCTTTTTATATACATGACCAATATGACTAGAATCTGGTTCGTTATTAGTTGCTCCGTTCGGCGTAAGGTAGTTTCGTGCAAACAGGCCCCGCTGAAAACATATTATTGTGCAACAGTGCTGCGGTGATATTATCAACCCATAAACTAATGTATAAATTATACACCCACTGGCTTTTTTTGAAGCATAAAAAATAGTACTTTTTTATTTTTCAGTTTTTCTTACCTTTTTCTTTGATCAGTAAAAAATAGTTAAAAAATTAAACTACCTTGATAGGAATACAAAAATTTGCTCTACCTTTCTTTTGTTTCCACCTTATTCTTCAAGTTCGGGAGAGGGGGGAGAAGAGGGTCTCTGCTCCGGGCCTTTTGTTTTGAATCGTGATCGGCCGGACCCTACCACTGCACGCCCCCTCCCCCTCGCCAAAATCCATGATTATATATTTGTTTCCTTCGATCCGTGTGTGCTTTTTCATTTCCCTTCGAAGGTTTCATATTTTGTCGAATTGCCAACTGTGGTTGTTGCCTTATCTCACTCTCTCTCTTTCTCTTTTACTCTCTCTCTGTCTTTCTCTTGTTAGCCTCATCACGTTAGCCTGCTTCTTTTCATGTTCGTAACAACTTTCAGGAGTGTGTTTTAAGCCTCCTTTTCGATTTGTTTCAAGCCTCGTCTCTTGCTGGTTTTTCCTTTTCCCCTGTTCACGTTTTTTTGCTGCGTTTTGATTCGCTTCAGCGGGGATTACATGACGACCGAAAGAAAA
Source organism: Anopheles farauti No. 4 (assembly GCA_000956215.1). Taxonomy (NCBI): domain Eukaryota; kingdom Metazoa; phylum Arthropoda; class Insecta; order Diptera; family Culicidae; genus Anopheles; species Anopheles farauti No. 4. Next base: position 30,591 of record JXWZ01001651.1, on the reverse strand, counting down.
TCGTAGCAAGCATGATGATGTTTTATCATGCGCACCCTTCGATCACATTCCCTTTGGCGGGTGTGTTCGTTTGTGTATGTGTGAGCTTTTTCTTGCTCGCTTACGCACTGTAGTTGCTTTGCTTTTCTTAACTTTCCCACTCCGTTATTTTCTTCCCGTACCTGTCCACACTTATGGATTTGCTTATTGGCTTATCTTCACGTTTCACGTTCGCACGGTTTGTTAACGATGCCGCACAATATTGTTACATTATTTTATTTTGTTTTGTTTTGTTTGTTTTTTTATTTCTTCTCTCAATTTAATTTATTTTCACTAGAACCTACACTCTAAACTGTAAAAAAAGGGTCATCAAACTATGGGGCGTCTACATTTTTGGTCTATATAGACGGATTTAATAAAAAACAGCTAGAACAGTAATAAACCTCTAAATATGTTTTTTTTTTGTTTTTGTTATCCTCCCTACATGTATAATGTGTGTGTGTGTATGTTTCCGTTTCCGTGTGTTTTATGTGTATCCTTTACCGGCTGCTGCTGCTGCGGTTGCCCCCGTTTTCATTCCTTCAATGTTTTGGGTTTGCTTTCACAATAATTATTATTTCATAGTCATTTTAATTAATTACTATTATTTCGCTAATAATTTTGCCTTCGCTGGTAGGTCCAATGTGTTGGTAGGGTTTTATTTTTTTGTTTGTTTGTTCTGTTCACAAGATATTTCCGCATTATTATTATTACTAAAGTACATCAATGCTGCAACGCACGCGCGCAAGTTGATCATACGTTCAGATACGTTCGGTCTATGTGTGGTTGGTATTACAAATAAAAACGCTTCGTCGGCTTGGACGAAAGGGTCGGACGAGCACTTTTGCACTGAACTGATTACTCATAATAGTTTGGACGCGAACTGCATGCCACCACTACACGGAGCAGGGTAGAGAATTTCTTTAGGCGGTTCTTTAGTCACGTGCTCCTACCCAACTTTGAACGTTATCTATTCGTACGAAGGAACACAGCAAAACGTAGCAAAAACCTATACTCGCAATCGGATGCAGATGCTCCCAACGTCCTAATACTTATAACGCACTAGCAGCTAACAGGAACGGAAATCTAACACAAAACTTTACAAACCGATCAAACAAACAGTCGAAGATCAAGAAGTGCGCTACGCAAATGCCCCTGACGAGGGGGTGAATCGTAAGGAAGAAAAATCGTCGAAATATCCTCCTCGAACGCAGAACGCAGACAACGATCGCATCGTGTCTTTAAGCTTTACCTTAGCAAGTAGATAACAAAAACGGTTTTATAGCTATAAATAGAAAGATTGCATTTGCTAAGATGCGTGCTTATTTGTGTGTCTGTGAGTGTCTGTGTGTGTGTGTGTGTGGTGTGAGTTTAAGTTGCCTGTTCTCATGTGTCTCGTCATTTCAACAGCATCATTTCCACTTTCTTACACACGCAAACGTTTGGTGACGCCGGTTCGCTTGCCTCGCTAGTAGCGTTTTTAAAAACTCGTGCCTGTTTTTTTGCTTCGTTTTTCTTTTTGGTCTTTATATAAAACAACGTAACTGCAAATGGCCGATTTTAAAAAACTCCTCTAAAGTAACGCCCAAATGAATACCGAATTGTGTCCACCACGATGACGTCACGCCCAAGAAATCTGTGTGTGTGTGTGTGCGTGGAGCTTGAGTTTACGTTTGTTTCTGTTTTGCTGTTTTCTTAAAACTTTTATTCGAATTTGGGGTATTTTTAAACTTTTTTTGCTTTTATGCTGCTGTTCGATTTTTGCAACCAGCGGCGTGTGTTGTGTTGTTCTTGTGGATCCGTCCATCGGTCGGTTCAGGCTCGTTATTGCTCCGCGTCTTTGTTCCGTCGGTGTTTTCGTTTGTCGCGCTCTTGCATTTGTTTGTTCCAAGTTGGTGGCTTGTTGCTTAGTTTTGTTTGCTTTTTAAATCTCACTTTGATCCACCCGGTGGTTTGCACCAACTTTGTATTTTTTGAATGATTTAGTTTTTGTTAAAAAACGTCAGCTACGAGTATAAAAAACATTTCATCTTGATCTAAAGTTTTACACAATTGTTTCGTCCCCTCGTACACCGCTTGATGTGGCGGATGCCGCACGGCCCGGGCCCGCTGGGCTGCTCGGTTAGTGGCCCGAAATTTCTCGTGAGCTTTTTGGCCGCCAGCACACCGAAGAGTCCGGGGTGGTCACACCGTTCACGTTCTATATCCTTGTCGCGTGTGTTGGTACCACTTTTTGCACTGGCCGTATTTATTCAACGCTGTCTGTATGTGTGTATGTGCATGTCTGTTTCATTTTGCAGAATTCTTCATTTCCATCGTTTTATTTTTTTGTTTTGCTTTAAAGTTTTTTAATTTTCTACCCTTTTTCTGTCGCTCGCATCATTTTATATGTTTCATTGTTTCGTTCACATTTTACTTGCTCAAATCTAATGTCACTTTTACGGTGTTCATCCTCACCGTTCCTTCCGGGATGGTGAGGGGAATTGGAGGATGGGGGAGGAGGGGGGAAGGGAAATAGTGTGTAGTTATAAAGAATCGGGTGCATGTTCAGATGTATGCCCCAGCACGCACGCTACACGCTAAATGTTTTGTTTAGTTTATCATATATCATATTATTTCGTGAAAAAATTGCTCTAAAATTAGAATCCAAAATCTACTCAAAAGATTTTATATTTCTTATTACACTCGTCCGTTTCCGGAGACCCATCGGAGAAACTCCCTCCCGGGCACTCTACTCAGTTAATAATGCTCTATTAACGGTGTAGCTTTTCTTTTGCGTGTGGTTGTTGCAAATTTAGTATTATTGAGAATGTGTTCGCCTTTGCTGGTTGTTTTGTTTTCTCACATGCCTAGCGCTTACAATATTTATTCGCGTAGAGATACTCGTTACAAAAGAATGGTCAAAAAGAAAAACGCAACAGTACGGGTTTTTTTTCTAATGTTTGCACTGGCCCTAACACAAGTTCCTGCTCCGTCAAATCGTCTTCTTCTACCGGGCTCAACATATTACAGCGCATTATACGACGTTAGATTCGATCTCGGGCCGTAAATGTGTTTGACGAATATTGTTATTTTTTTTAGTAGATCATTGCTTGTCTTTTGGGTCTTTTGTTTGTCGCCATTTGCTGTCCTCGCTGACACTGCTGGCGTGACATGAGAGAGGATATGGAACGCAACTATTGCCCAATCCAAACCGTGAACACAATCTCTCAGTGGACGTTATCCAACCGGCTTACTTTGTTATTTTTTTTAAATTCTTTTATTTTGTTGCATCGCACATGAAATAGGGTGTTGTAGTAGTTGATAAACAATTTTACAATTCGCTTTATGTATCCTGTGGTAGTCGAAAGCCTAACAAGAGTTTCCGTTACGGACGCTGTAGGGGTTTTTTTTTGTTGCTATGTATATATCGTTTTGTTAATTATCGTTACGACGTCTGCTAGCTGCACGTGTACTCCGGGGCCGGGGGATCCGGTGTAGGTAAGGTTTTAGCGTATGGTGAACAGTTTAATTATAATAGTATTATGTTGGGTTTTTTGTTTCAATATTTCTTCAGCCCCTTTCCAGCCCCTGTCCAAGCGTGTGAGACACTGCGATACGATGCACTTTTTGCTTACAGCTGCATTTGATTAAACTTGAATTTACGAACAGCGGCCGACACTTTCGTCCCACGGGTAATGGGTATCGTTTGTGCTGGGCTTGCCGTCATGATCGGTTGGGTTAGCTGCCAGTACAGGATATGGGTTTGGTCGGCTTTCGCCAAATGATGCGAATTACGAACGATTAGCGATGGGGTTTTTGCATTTGCTATTTACTCTGAGCAAGTCTAGGCTAACGCATGTACTTGTTGCAGACGCTAGACTGGGAGCTACGTGGATGTACCATAGTTTTACGCTACGCTACCCTCGCCGGTTCGAAACGACGCAAATCTAACGGCTAAGATACTGATGTAACCTATCTCGTGCCAGTTACTTTACGGGGGTCGGTTCGATCGATTAAAAGCCGTCGAAAACCGCAACTCTCCCAGCGAACGGTTTCGCGTTAGAGGTTTTTCTTTTCACTAGATAACGTTTTGGATTTTTTTTGGATCAGTACAAAAAATAGAGAAACGAGAAACACTAAAACAATGACACTTATCTGTCCCTCTAAATTCTTTTATTTTCTACTATACTGACGCGGCTATAAGTATCTGAGTCGGTGTATGTGTGTGCGTGTGTGTCGGTATCTATAAGAGTACTTCAAGTGATTAATCCCTCTAATGAGTTGAAATGAAATAAAAAAAGGCCACTTTTAGGGAACTCAACGTAAAGGAGAAACTTTGTTTGGCTATTTGTTATGCATCCGAGATCACTACTGATAGTAAATTAAAGCACGCAAACAACAATGTCGCACACAAGCCGTTGGTGATAATGTTTGCCTTTTTCGATGTAAGGGAAATGTTTTACTCAAACTGAACTACAGAACGCACTTGGAAATTGAACACACCTTATCATTATACGCTCACGACGCATCAACTACCAAACTCAGCTTGATTGATAATTCGTAAACGTTCTCGCTACACAGTAACCGGCAAGACAAAAGGTACAAGAAGTGTGTCTGTGTATGTATTTCTCGACGTTGTTTGAAGTAGTACAAAAATATATTGCATCTTAGTGCATCGCGTGTGTATGTATGTGTGTGTGTATATATGTGTGTGTGTGTGTGTGACGAGGTACCAATCCCCCCAATTGTTGTTGTTAATTGCAGTCTGTGTTCCTGTTTCTGAGAGGGTGCAGACATTTTTGTTCCATTTTTTTTTGTTTAAATTTCGCCGATGATCTTGCGAAATAACGCGACGCTCGGCGCTGTTCTGATATAACTGGGATATTCGTGTATCTATGCTTCGTTTCGTCAATATATTTCATTTTGACTTGATACTTCAGGTACAAAACACGTCACGCCATCTTGGTTTGGTTCTTATGGTGTCGCGCTGCGCAAGACATTTTGTCGTGAGTAGGAGGAGTTCGTTCGTAGATTCTCGTGCCATTGCATCGAGAGCATGTTGCACAATTTGCGTACAAGTTATTTGTTTAATTGAAAGCGAACACATCTTTAACATGACTAGATTTATCTAACTGCTAACCGCGAAACAAACAACAATTATACGTATCCTGCACGGAGCGGCGAACGAACGGTGTGTTCGTGCGCTTAAAATATGTAACAAAAACGTGCGAAACGTATCGTAACAATCACTTATTTCAAATCAATACTGCATCAGTGAATACTATCGTACACAAAACAGAACAGAAAAAAAACAAAAAAAAAACGACGGTGTTTGCAAAAAAAGGTGCCTGCTTTCGCTATTTCTGACCGCATTATTTTTGCATTTAAAGTTCAAGTGATTCCACAATAAAACCATACACGTGGCGCAAATTGATGTGTTGTAATCGGATTAAACGTAAACCAATTCCTAGTCAGAGCATTCTCTCATCTTCGGCGGGGCTAGAACATTATCTCTCGTACCGGTTTTGGTCGCCTTGTGTCAACAAGATATTCGGTGATGGATGTTTTCTGTCTCCCTGGCATTAGCGTCTGAGGACAATATGGAGCAGTTTGAGCACGATTGCATTATAGTGTTTGAATTTTAGCTAATTTGTACTAGTAGTACTGGTTTGTTGGCGTCTACCTTCCGGATAATCAAACAAGTGTTCCAAGCAAGGATGCGTAATGCCTCGAAAATCGATGTCACCATCCCCCGATGATATTTGCGGGTGCCGACCGTCGATAGTGATGTAACTTTGCACGAGCAAAAACTTGGTAGTTACGACATCGGTCACAATCCGAAGCTAGCGCACCTTCCCAAAAACGTGGAAAGATTACAATAAAATGTTGAACTTCACATTATCACGAGTGTTAGGAAAGGTTACCTGTCTGAAACGTAAACGATTTGACTCCCTAAATCACTAAGAAGATTTTACTAGAAACCTCGTTGAACTTTGTGTCGGCTTTCATCACTCCGCTCCGCAGGGTTGACGCCTGTCGCTTGTGTATGTTTGAAAAGTGGTCGCACAAAAATATAACACTTTTTTTTCACACTATTGAACCCAAAGCACTAACGCGCACCGTCATCGCTCATTTGGGGCTTGTTTCAAAATGTAAACTACTCGTCATGCTCTATCGGATAGAAAAATATACTAACTGCCGCTCCGCGACGAGATGAGGCGTTATAGGAAGATAGCAATCATTTTCACTCCTTACCGGCTGCTTACGTGTGTCGCTCGCTCGTCGTTATTCTACCTTTTTTGCGTTTTATTATTAGAAGGAAACGTCAGACGATAGCTTTGGTATTTCTACTGTAATGTATCATATGTTTCTTACGTTTGTTTATGGCTATGCTTCACGGTATTTAGTTTATGGAAGAAAACTGGTGAGTTTCTCAAGCTACGTCATTATTTTCCCAACTGACAGGCAAAAGAATTCATGATCGTATTACAAACTAGTGAAAGATTCGTTGGCTAACGAATTTACCTTTGGGGAATAAAACGAAGCACTTTAAAATGATACACCAATTGTAAGATATAGCATAATCGTTCCAACTCTACGTCCTTCCTATGCGACAGTTCATGAATTACATGATAAAATGGTTCAATTGTGTCGTGTATCGTTGAATTTTCATAAACCCAACATTAGTTTTTTTCTGTGGAATACCATACAGCATGCGGTACGTTCTCTTGTGTGAACCATTACATTTACGAAAACTTCCACAAATAATTAAAAATGTCTAATCAATGAAATAATACACAGAGCTTTGTCTAAAAGGTCGCTGCCTGTTGGTTTGTTTTGTACTACTTAAAATGTATTCAACAATTTGATTAAATAAAACAGGCGTGAATAAAATAACTATATCGCTTTACCGTACATCGACCGTTTTGCCTTCCGCAAGATCTGTCTGTTTAGTCATTCGCTAGCTAATAGTGTACTTTAATTTTTGCTAAGAAAAACTGTTTTCTTTATGTATAAAGGGTTGCGTTTTTATTCTTTACATGAGCCGATTTCTGCAAATGGGCATACGTTTTGTCTTTTCCATGTCATAGGAAAAAAAAATTGTTTCCATACACTTAGCGCACACTTCTGCTCCTCTCTCAAACTGTCGCTACGTAAGTCTGTTTCAAGAAATTGTAGCTTATTATGCATATATTAGTATATTTTCAGTATTGTATTTATTCTAGGCATCCAGCGGATGTGATGTTGAATGCATCAGCAGAAGCAGCAACATGTACAATTAGTTTGGCTTTTATTTTATGACTTGCATGGGTGAACTTTGCCTCACACTATTTTACTGGATATATCGGTCAGCTTCATGTACCATTCCTTCGTTACAAGAATAATACAACCAGCGGTGTGATCGGAAACAATCAATATGCACTGCGCCACACGCACACGCACACACACATATACACAACCATAAAGCTGGTTTTTAACGCCTAACCGCTCATTCGTATTCGCATTAATTAGTCATGATGATATCCATACTGGCTAGTGTATTTGGATTAATTTTTAAAGATTTATAAAAAACGTCTTTTACGATTTAAGTTATATTCAAAAGCCGGCGGTGGAGCAAAAAACCGATTCACACTAGTTGTAGCTACTGTTTGTTGTTTTTGTTTTTGTTTTCGCCCCGCCATCCTCACTATCTGGCTGAAAAAGTATATTACACGGTGCGATCGTCTGAATTGCAATAATGTTTTACTATGTTACAGTTAACCTTTACGGGTTTGTTTTATGCGTGTGTGGATGTGTATATGCATCGTTCGACATATTTCATTACACTGCTGACCGACTATTCCTAACAATGTACAACGATCGAACGGAAAGATACGCCATATTTCATCAAATCGAAGAAAAAATATTACTAATGCCCGTACACAGCTGGTTTTGAAATTTATTTCCATTAAAAAAGGGACGTACCAAAACGCAAATTTCATGAATTTGCCTTATAAAATATATTGATATGATCTATAACAGGCTGATCCAGTTTTGAAGAAACTGTAAACGATAACAACTTAACAACAAAAAGATTACCTAATTTCGCCAGAAACGCGAAGAATTTGCATTTGCCTGTAATAAACAGTGTCTTTCTTCTATCGCCGTCATCAGGTTAAGTGATCGACGGTTGTGGGCTTTCATTTGCTAAAAGATTTGTCTATCTACAGCTAAAGTGGGTCCGGTTGTGTCAGATTTTTCGAAAAACCTAGAGTTAAAATGGCTAAATCACCACCATCGTTCCACACTGTACTCTCTTTACACCAGTCTAAATGGTTGATGCTGCTGTTGCAAGCGCACGATACATAACTTTAATGTTTATGTTATATTGTTCTATACATATAATTTATATGATTTATCTAGGTTCAGATCGACTGTTCGTGATGCATGCGTTCGATTGCCCCGTTGTTTTCCCCGCCCTCTGCATGCTTGAGGGACAGTTATGTCATCCTTTACAAGCACTATAGTTTAAGAAAACGTATGCATAACATCCAAAGATATTCACTTAGGGGTTCGATGAAACTCGCGGTCGATGAACGTATGCAAGAAGAGTCCCATCAACGGCAATCAGTTGCATGTTTTAAGTGCAGCAGTTACTACGAGCCATTATATAAAACTTTACACAGATTTTATAAGCGACCGATATGGGGCGATGGGCTGTTGCAAGTACAATGGAGAACAACGTGAAGCACTTTCCATCGCACAGATGGTACGAACTAGGCAGGTTGAAAACCAAAAACAAAACACAAACACAAAACCGAACAACTATAAAAAGCTAGTTTCTTTATCACTTGCTATCGAGGCAATGTAGATATGAGAACTTATGGTAGATTCCTTTCATGCCATATTTTTGTATTGCCTTCGATCAATTTTTTAAGTAAGTTCCTACGCGATCGTTTAATGGCTACTACCATCTTCGGTATAGCATACGCTATGTTTATAATTTTCTTTTTTTTTTAAGTTGGCCAATTGTTGCATTACAAAAATTTCAACAAGTTCAATTATTACGCGACAACAGCACGGTCATACTAATAACTGTCATCGAGTATCGAGAAATAGCGCAATCGCTAACGCATGATTCTATTGCCCTTACGATAGAAATGTTCTCTGCAGGACACATAAGATGGGCCTAGGTATTTTGTTGGGTAATATTTCTCTGTTGTAAGAAGATAAAAAAGTTTCGCGAGACCCTAGAACAGCGGTAACATTGCATCCCTATACCGAAGGGCCTTTTAGCGTTCGTATCTTTCGGCACTGCCATTTTCATACGACACGTAGACTCGTTTCCTGTCTGCTCGATCCTAACTCCACTACATTTTGTATTGCAAATGGTTAACTATATAAAAATATTACTTTTCTTTAGTTTTCGTGTAGCTTTTTATCACAAAATCGATCCAGTTTCTTGTTATTCGTTTCGTGGCGTGGCGCTCCATTTCAGCCATGTACACCATTTCAGCTACAAAACATATTGCGTACGGGATGCGCTTTTTATGTCATTCGTTTACACTGCTCTTGAATGAGATTGGAGGGCTGTGAAATAACACTGGCGCGCAGCACGCATCGAGTGATACAATTTTCTGCCGTGGTGGAGGGTGAAACACTTTCAGAGGAGGCGTATGTGAAACGATTACTTAGTTCTCTTTATTCAGCGCACAGACAACGCAAGGGTTTTTTTTATATTATTAGTATAAATTTCAAATTCATGGCAGGTTTATAACAAACAAATAGTTGTTGCGTCTAGGGTACTAACGCGGTGTTTAGAGAAAATGGATACAGTTTAACTAGCCAACATAAACTTGGTCTCGGAATTCTGTTGCGCGACGATAACAAGCCTGTTCAACTTCATGCTAGAAAATTCCCCTTAAATTCTATTGATATTCCCCTTTTTACAATTGAGACTTGTGATGATCATCGAAGGTGTACCACGCGGGAGTACACACATATACATACAAGGTTTACCATGCACTGCCGCATGCTCATAACTCTGGTAGAACACGGTTGCCTCAAGGACTGCCATTGTTTGTCGGTGTAATCGATTGCAGTTTTGCAAGACGCTGCTTGAGGAGGTCTTCTTTCTTAACATTAAGCATGCCGGCAACACCATTGCCGCCGGGCACGAAGTTATTGAGGCCACCGATGCTATTGCTGCTATTGTTGCTGCTACTGCCGCCGATAGCGGCCATCGTTGAATGTTGATACTGATCAATTGAACTGCAACGGTTTAGCGAGGACGAAGACGTAGGCGGAACGAGGGCACTGCCACCACCCACACAGCTATTGCCACCTCCAGCTGATGATCCAAAGCGCGTTTGAATATGATGGTAGCCTCCGGCCGAAGAAGATGACGCCGTAGAGGACGACGATGGCAGCGGCGGCGGACGGCTTAGCTGGTGCTGGTGCTGCTGGTGGTGATGGTGATGTTGGTGTCGAACTCTGGACGATAGTCCACTGGAGAAGCCTGCGGCTCCACCAGTACCGGCTCCAGTGCCGGTAGTCCAGGGAAACGAAGGCGGCGGTGGTACGTAGCTGGTGGATCCGGAAAATCCGGCACCAGTGCCGCTGCTGCCACCATAGAAGAGTCCGGCAGCGGACAGCGGAGTGGTGCTAGATGCGGTTGCGGATAGCGCTGTGAGACTATCGTTGGCGGAAGTGCCGCCAGTTCCACCACCCGTCCGCGCCGACGTCGGCGTCCTAGCAGTTGCAGTTGATATTGATCGGGGCTGTTGGCGTTAACACCAACGAAAGGGCACCGCCCGAGGCCGATCTGCTCCTTCCTTGACGAGGGGCTTATGGTACTCGCGTCCTTCGCGGGAGTGAATCAGACCCCAGCACTGTTCACAATAATACTACGCGATAGCAGGGAGAAAGGCAAATGGTTAGGGTTAGTGAAAATTTTCACTCACGGAAGACACTAGTCCGATCTTACCACGTGCAAAGGTAGAAAATTACACAAAATAACAACAAATGGCAAACGCATCAACAAAAAGCAATGGAAACGGGTTAACTCTTACCTGAAGACAGGTGACGTTGGCACAGAAGAATGGAGCAAACTTTCCTCCACAACGCTGTCCATGGCACTCGTCGCACATTTGATCGTCCAAAACGTATGGTTTCACCTCCACACGCTTATCAATATCGCCATGCTGCAGCTGGACGAAACGGGCTGAGATGGCGGCAATATAGCTTTGTTGATTTGAAAACGCGACACGTCCAGCGCCCTGAAAATTGGCCGATTTCGTTAGGAACGCGTTCGCACTGCGGCCAACAGTTCGCACACTTACCTTCGGATACTTGAGCTCTGGATCCGTATCGATGCCGGCGTAACAGACGCCTCCATACAAACGATCCATAATCATGGCCAGCTCATCTGTTGAGGCAAAACAGTCATGGTAATGTGTGCAATAGGGTTTAAAAAGCGCCACTCGCGAAGCAGACTTACATGCTTTCAACGGTCTCGGTACACCTCCCACAAAGACGGTTTTCCGCGGATCGAGAGGCATCGATGCATCCAGCACGAAATCGGCATCCGCCAGTCGCCAGGGACGGATTTGCACGGCTTTGTTCTTGATCGTCGGCGACGAGACGGTGATGTAGAGTTTGTCATCATCCGGGACGCACGTTTCGATCAGCTTTTGAACACCACGCTCCTCCTGCGGGACCGAAATGAAGAAACGAAAAAAAAAAACACGGTAGGACGAAAAAACAATTTGCCAGGATTAATCGCTTGAAAAATCACTTCATTTCTTTGCGCGCGGACGAGCGGGATAGATTGCTCTAGAATGGACGCGGCAGTAGCTGCCGTTGCTGCTGGTGGCCACAGCAAGAATCAAATCACCCCGAAAAATACTTGTCATCAATCTTGCCCTGTTGCTGGCACACCAGCAGTGGACTTTGCTTCAATTATCATCGCATCAGTCGTGGAGGTTAGTCGGTCACTCGTAACGACCCGTGCATTCGCATCATTTTTCCACGCCTTTAAAGTGGTTGGCATCACTTTTCCCTCTTGCTTTATCTCCCTCGTCTCATATCTTTCCCGGGTCAGCTTGCCTTTTCCGTGCCCTTGGTTTTTCTTTGTCGGGAAAGATCATTTAAATAATGAGATTTTTTCTTCCAATTAATCTTGTCCGTTTTCATGTTGTCTCTTGTTACAATGGACGTATTTTTTACGTATACATAAGGTGGGTGCGCACACGGGTATAGACAAAGCGACACTGAACGTGTGGTCATTTTCCCTACCCACTATGACTATGAACGGTTCATTACCGTGCGTCAGTACACGATACGGATGTTTGGCGATGGGTGGCCGTCAAATTAATTTAATTAAAATGTCTCTCGAGAGCTTGCGACACTTTTCGAATCTCATTACACATTAAAGTAAGATATTTTAGGGTATCCCTTCTGAATTTTCTGCCACTGAGATGAGTCTTTTTGCGTAATTGCTTCATCATTACGGAACAACTAGATCGATGATAGGATAATACATTTTGCGGGCCATAAACGAGCACCGTTGTGTGAACGAATTATATTTACCAACAGAAGAAAACAAAAAACTGTTGGACTAAAATTCACACCATATCGATCCTTCAAGTGTTGCACCAAATGACACATATGACGACACGTTAAGAAAAAACTTGTTTAAACTTGTTGACTTTTTACTTTTCCCAAACACATCAATCCAACGGGTGGCCCTGCATGAAAGTTGACAGAATATGTTTTCTCTACGAAACATCGCTCCGAGTGAACCACGACGAAAGTGTCTGCTCCATATGGTTTTGTCCTACAAAAGCGTCCTAGTAGAAATCATATATAATGCAAGTGTTTCTCTGAGAAACTCAACGCGAACAGCTTCTTACTGCCGACCGCAGCTGCGTTTACGGAGGGAGTTCCTTTCCACGCTAGGGGCAGGTGGTGTGAAAGCTTAAACAATTTCTGGCATGGACGTGTTGGAAAAGTGATTACCATGTTTTGCGGGCATTAAGTTTTGAAAGAGCATATGTCTTGAGGCAGCCAACAAAAAGCTCCTATAAGAAGCTACAGTCTTGTTGAATGCTGCCCATGTCTACATAGCCTCTTCTTTACACTTTACACTACACGCCGTTTTTTTATACTATGCAACGTGCTTTATCGAAAAGTTACAAAGTTTTCATAACAAGGCAAAGAATGTTCAAAAGTTTCTTCAGATTGGTTGAATATAAATGGTAATAATGGTATGATGGATTGTGGTATAAGTATAATAGAACTCCATTTCAAAGCTAATTTCAGAGTTTAAGTTAAAGAATACCATAGAAAATCAGTTAAAAAACATTAGCATCAAAATAAAAAAAACACACTCACAAAACAAAATTTACTAAAATCAATGGCAACAATTGAACCGAAAACAACCTTCTCTATGGAAGAATTAATTTGCTTCCTTCCTAGCGTGAGTTTTATTGTTTCACGGAGTTAAACAGTTTTGTACCACGGGTGTGGCAACGGGCCATGTTCTGTTTCCAGTGTGTGTTACAGCTCATGAAACGGAACACGAAAAGAGCAAACGATTTGGGGCACCGGGATGTGCCGAGATTGTCACAGCGCAAATGGGGAGGAATGTTAACAATAACATAAAAGACAATGCCGCAGTACGTATGGACAGTGATCAACCGGCTGCCAGCTAATAGATGGTGCGGCCAGAACTAACTGACATTGCACAGGATTCCATCGGCCATTTGATTCGTAAAAGAGGGCAGTAACTGGGTGGCACTGAACCGTAAAATGCGATGAATGGGAAGCATTTAGGTTGCATACAATAGAACTGTTTGACGGCCGATAAGTTGATGCAAGCGATCCTTTCCTTGTACCAAAGAAAGGCTTTGATGCTGTGACACGTTTGCTTTTTTTTGGCACGTCGGTATGTGTGGTGTAAGCAAGATTTACAAAAAAAAAAGTTAGAGCTGATACAATGCAATTGGTACGTGATAAAAAAACTGTTTAAGCTCAATTTAGCTTTTACAGTATATAACAAGTGCACGCCAACTTTTGAACGTACATATGATCATATGTTTTTCTGTGGTTATCTTTTAATTGATTAAACATAATTAAATTGATTTATATGCAAAAGGATAATGCTCTAAATTATTATTATCGTTATACTGGCCGAAACTGTGAATGTATTAGCACATAGTATGGCATACATGTTACATAAAAGCTGTTTCCACAACTTTCCATTTTTAACTCGTGATTACGTAAGCATGAAATAAGGTATTAATTAACAAACCAGATGAAAAAGATAAAGCAAAAACCTATGTTTAATTAATTTAGTCAATTAAATTGTACAGCCGTTTGTAGAGAAACGCCTTCCATGCTATCGTTATTAATTATTTTTTTGGTTTAAATTTCAGCAAAAGTCAACAAAAGGATAAAATAAAAAGTTCTTCCAATCGACTGTGTAAAGTTACACAAAAGCCTTCACTATTTCAGGGCAACAGTAGCGGCAGAACTGTGGCAGCAGGTTGGGTGGCAGCTCTCGTTAAGTATACCCCAGGGAAGCACCTTTTTATTCTTTTCGCGCCGAACAATGTCGAAGTGTAACGATAAAAACGAAAGTCTCACCGGGATTTTGGTGTTGCCGTTCTGCGCCCGAGAACTTACGTCTCGATATCAAACGAACGGACATCGAAGTTAAGATTAATCGTTGAAGGATAAATCTTCACTCCACTGGAATCGGTAATGTCCGGTGATTGTTGGGGCGTGATAGTGATTAATTAGCTAGAAGAGATTGTGATAAGTTGATATATTGTCGCGAGTGACACTTTTGGTTTTCCGTTTCAAAATACGAATGTTAGTCTCGTATTATTCAACAATCGTATAAGATTACAAATAGTGATATTTGTTTTTAAAACACGTTTATAAAAGTTGTTTTAGTCCGTTGGAGAAAGGATTAAAATCCGACAAGCTAATTTTTGTTGTTTTTGATCAGATTTTGAATAATGAACGCCTTGAATGGCTTGAATGAACGTTCAACATTAGTAGCTTTAATATTAATATGTTTTCCTCCCCCTCACACAGTGTCGAAAAAAATGCATGTAATTGTTTGCACCAATCGTATACAACACAAGGGTGTGAAAACAATACAACCAATCATTAAATGTAGAAAAATGGTTGTACTTTGGTCATGTTTAATTCAATCATTGTTCTCAACCTTATTTTATCTTGAAATTAAATCTCCTTTAAACTAAACCGTAACCATTCGTGATTGTTGTTTGAATAGGGCGATTCCTGCTGAGACGGGGTCAAAAACAATGTTATCCCAATATCAACTAGCAAGCATGACATACAGCGCTGCACAGATGGAGTTGTTTTCAAAATACATAAAAAGCGAGCCCTAATATCCGGTGAACGTGATTTTCAAGAATTTGATCTCGATGCTATCGCGAGGAGGAAACTGACGAATGACGAAGATCCAACCTCAAAGAAAGCACGGTAATACATTTAGCAAACTGGTCATCTTTGTTGACCTATGACTTAGGACCTGCATACTAACAGAAACCGTAGATATGCTTGCATAAGATTTATAATAAAAAACTAAACGAAATAGCATCAAGATTTTATGTTATAGTACAGAATGTAATTTTCACAATGGGAGATTGACCCAGTTGTTATAAAATCAAAATAATGATCTAACAAAAATGTGTGTATTTCAATTTCATCTTACCTGAAATAGGAGAAACGCATAACCCTTCGGCGGAAAGTACGACTTAGATTCAGCTTTGTGTGGCCAATCAACGATTAGATCTCCGTATTGATTGAAGGATGTAGTAATTTCCTCTGCAAAGAATTTATCAAAAAGAAAAAGATGATGGTTGATTATATAAAATATATAATTGGATAATAGTATCAAAGAATTAAACATATTAAAAAAAACATATTTAACAAATACCCGTACTAACAAAAATATGAAAGTATTCTAAGTTATTTAGTTTGTTGAATAGCTTTAGTAGCTCGAAAAACCAAATTATAAATAATTCACTTTTTGTTGTCTAAGAGGTGTGTGGAAAAGAGCGTTAAAATGAAGAGTGAAACTTCCGATAAAAAATCTTTACCGTACACCGTACATCGGCATCCAGTGGCAGACATCCAAAGAGCGAACCTGTAGCGTACAATTTTGACCTTGTTGAAACAAGAGAAGATACTCGGGCACTCTTGGCATACCCGTAACAGGTACAACAGGCAGAAAGTAATAAATCTGTTTATGTAATAACAGCATAATCCCGTACATGGCTGGGATTTCTTTGCGCTCAACTTTGCTGGAATCGAGGCGTAGAGCGGCAAGTTTGCTTACGGTTGCTTTTAGTCTATTCGCAGTCCAGCCAGCACACTCGACGATGGTACCAAATGGTGCGATAGTCAATATGTGATGATGTGTTCATCTGATTCAAGCATTACTACTATCCATAACGTTCGTCGAAAGTAAAGCCTATAAATGTGAGGATTTCAGGGCACTTTAAAACAAAATTGATAATTTTGACCACTGTATACGAATTACGTGTTTCAGGAATTAGCGAAACGTATCTTACAACTAAAGTTTGTGATGTAAATATAAATTAGAAACAAACATCAAACGGGAAGACAACTCGGGAGCTATCAGAAGCAGAAACGAATTACTAACAACTATATTCTTAAGTAATGTTTACTGTATTATTAAGATTATAGCGGTTCTTTCAGCACGAATTAACGATTGCGAAGCAGGTCAGGCCATCTATACCGTACGCACTTCATACGGTTAGAAGATAGAATAGCTTGACTTTCATCGCCACATCAGTATAATTACAGCATTTATCTCCGGTCAGATGACACCGTCAGATACAGCTGTTATCAATTGGTACATGAAAACGACCTGTCAAATCAACGAATCGCAACGCTAGTGACTTCCAGAATGGCTAAGGGATAACTGTAGGAAGGAAATGCCTGCCTGAACGAATGAACATTACGACCCTGTTGTCCTGCGTCGCATGTCCTTTACATTTCAACGTACCAAAAACGATGTAATTAGATCAAATGGTAGAAGATGATTTTCTTTCACCAACAGAAAAGGTCTAATTTCTACGATATATAGAAAGGGAAGTGGAAAATAGTATAAGACGGGTCTGGTGATCCACCCTTACATTCAGATAAACTACGTTCTTTGGTGGAGCAAACGAAATCCTCATCCATGAAGAACCTTCTCTTTCATGTCATTTGAGCTTTTTTTGGCTATAGTACGACCTAACCATCTTCCATTATCATTTATTTGCTAACTTAATTTACTTCATCCTTGTTGTGGATACGAATGCTCACCGACGGGTGTAATGCTGATT
Organism: Anopheles farauti No. 4; assembly: GCA_000956215.1. NCBI lineage: Eukaryota > Metazoa > Arthropoda > Insecta > Diptera > Culicidae > Anopheles > Anopheles farauti No. 4. Next base: position 13,219 of record JXWZ01001651.1, on the reverse strand, counting down.
AGATCGGAAGCGAAGGTATCATTAACGGTTGAAGGTGAAGATATTAACCATTTGACCATTCAACGAGAAGGGTAGGCGACCATGATTACTATGTCTAAAGGTTGAAAAGAACGATTCTGGTTTTGTAGATGAGCCCTCTGGTTTGCAATGGATGTATTTCTACTTTCCATTTATTCCACATGACCGCTTATTTTGAGTTATCGATTATCTTATTACAAAAATGTACGCCGGTTTTATCAATCGCAAAAATTTGCAGCATTTCGATCCAATAACTATAATAGATATAAAAGCTTATGGTTTAGTTTTGCTAACATCTTCCTAGCAATGCTTCCAACAATTGATATTTAAGGACACTAAAATACTCTGCTGCAAATAACGAAACATAGCAATGATTTCATACTTAAGGTAGATTGGTGTAAGCCGGCGACGTAAACGGGTATCGACAGTTGTGGAGGTAGCAAAACGTGTGAAACAGCGTAATGATTTACTAGATAGTCGAGCAATTAATTTAAGAATATCGTTACAGCGGTGGTTTCTTTCGCATCGACTATGGTCGGTTGTAGCGTGAAAGGATGTATACCGATCGTGTTCACCGTGCCGTGCCGATAGTGCTGGAAGCTGTAGAAGCTCTCTTCGTTCGGCACACAACTGGTGGGACAAAATGTAAATGTTGTTTGAATTGGACATTAAGCGGTATTTAATAGATGGTCCATCCGCACTGTTCGTAGCGACTATGCCGGTCAGCATTCTGACGGGCTAGCTATCAACATGACGATGAAGTCTGACAAATTGCTCAAGCTTTCGCTAATGTTAAAAAGGGTTCCGGGAAAACAGTGCGGCATTGGCAACGTGGCTCCTTCTGCGGCCTTCGCTGCACACGCTTTCGGGACGTTGCGACTCTTTCCATTGAAGGATAGTTTTTATGGTCGTTTATTTGATAGCTGGTATTTAATTAAAAAGCAACCACACCGTCATACTCGGTCCACCGTCGACGTCGTCATCGTACTGGTACGTACTATCACGCTTGTCATCACTGACCAGGCTCATTCGTTAAATACTCCTTTGGTCGCAGAACACAGCTAGAGAGAAAGTAAGCAAGTGCGGCAGCAGGTCGGATGATCACCACACACAAATGGGCAAAACCACGCAAAAAGTGCACTGAGAATGGAACTCAAAAATGAATTGTGAGCCTATAAAATGATATTTCTCACAAAAGCAATGAAACAGAAAGCAGAAAAACGTAATTATAAAGAAGAGCAAACATTAAAAAAAGAAATTGGTTAAAAATGTCAACATTAGTCAAAAGTATCGGTACTTGCGAACAACTCCAAATAAGTTGTTGCTTACTTTAATATTTGGTACCACTCGTGGACCACATTTTCTGAAAAATACTAGCGCACAACTGCTCTTTCTGCATAAGCACCTACGGTTTATAATAGCCTGAGCCATTGAGAAAGAAAGATATAAAACGTCCTTCTTACCCTCTCCACTATACCATTTTTTTTTCTTTTGCTTAAGTAAAGCAGTAAAATCTGAGCCAACCTCAAAAGGACGACGAGAGCAAATTTGACGTCTTCATAAAATGAGCAGCGTCAGGTGGAACTGAGAGATGTTTTCCGACGTCGTTACTTTGCAAACAGAGTAAAAGTGGAACATGTTGAAGTGCAGCACAGTGTGGACTGCGTGTGCGAGGGCGAAAGAAGGGAGCGCGAGTTGAGCACTTTACTGGAGCAGTTTCAAGTTTCGTTGATTGAGAAAAATGCGCTCCCGGTTTGAGTTCGTGTGTCCGCGTTCGAATGCACGTGAGGACTTCTTAAAGAAAGTGAAATAAGTTCGATGTTTGGATTTATTTCTTACTTTGCTTCGTTGGTACCACGTGTTTCAGAAAATAACTGAAGGGAAGGAAGGAAAATACGAACAATATTTCTTGGAGTGTAATTTTTCGTGATTCAACTGTACCTTACAGGGTATGGGTTGACGACAATGATTTAGTACATAAACAGCGGTTTTAGAAGTTGCGTTTACATGAAAAGTAACTAGCGGTATTTCAATTTCTACATATTCCAAGGTAAAGAAAAATCCTTTCTTGCTAAATGTATCCCTGATTGGTTCATGTTAATTAAAATTTTTGAAGCATTAGAATATAAAATATTCTGAATCGTTGAGGATGACCAGAAACGGGGGAAGCTGTGATAATGGATCCGTTATCGAAGAAAAAAAAATCGATTATGTTTGATACAGCAAAATTTCGTTCTATTAGCAACCTTCGTGTTTAACTATCATAGTAAATAAAACAGTTTTGATGCTTTAAATTTTGATACATCTGGCCCATTCGTTGTTTCTATTAGCAGTAAAACAAATTGTGAAAATTAAAGTGATATTTTATTAATTCACGTGCAAAAACAACTGGATTATATAGAAGATACCGCTTTGCAACCGTTGAATTGCAGTTGATGAATTTTGGGACTTTGGGGTTGCTTTGTAATGCATTGAAAGGAGCAATCTTCACTCTCTTGGCTGTGATGTAATTCTTTGGCCAAACCACCCAAACGGTATTAAAGAAAGCAAGCGGAGCACCAGGGGAACGCTACTGGGAGACTAACTAATCCGAGCTCGGAAGAAAGCAAGTATGTTTCATGTTGAAAGGGGGGCGAGACTTGCCGCTGTTTAATTTAGTTACCTTTTACAGTGTACTTGTCGGTTGGAAACTCATTTTCTTCCCTGGGAATATTCTCTTTTAAATTTGATTGAGTCAATTTAAACCATAAAGATGCTCCCTGCATGAACAAATCTTTGTCTAACAGTGGAGTGCCACGGTAGTGAAGGCTTATATAAAATACCACGCAAAATAATATAAAATGTTTATGTACAAACAAAAATGACTGGCTTTACCGACAGCCTCCACATTTGTGCAAGTGCAAGTGCAAGTGCAGAGAAAACAAATTGTTTACAATTGAACACCGTTCTCATATATTTCAGTAAACTGACAAAGTTAGTTATTTATGATGTTTGAGAAGTTGCTCGTTCTCGTAAATCATGGTCCAGTGTTCATGCTACCCTTGAAGAGACCTTACGCTCGGCATTTAGGAAGATGAGCAATATTTTCGTTATCGGTCGGAGAGCTGTCGGAATGATTTGAGAAGTGTTGGATGAATATTTTTCCAACTTTCCCATAGCTGGTGACGCTTCGCAATGGAAGTGTACAGCTTATTTTGGTTGGGTACATACAGGAGGCACGTACTATTTCCTCCATACGATGGCAGGTCATCGGTGTATCATCAGTTGAACAAGAACCATTCCCAGATGGTGCAGTAATTCATTAGGACGAACAAACTTAAACTAGCCGGCAAACATTCGTGCGTGTTCGTTAGGATCGGGTGGGAAAAGGACAATCATTTCTTGTTTTGCACCATTCTCATATGCATCCCATCGATCTGAAGTGGAAAGAATACACCATTCATCGAGCTACTATCCCACCAGAGAAAGTGATACGAGGTAAACGACACACAGAAGTGCAGCAATAAATAACAGCAGCCCTGCAATTGGTAACATTCCGGACCAAGAGAGTATGTAATGGACCTGGGGTAGTTTACTTTTGGACGTTGAAGAACATTTAAAATCACACTTTGCATCCGCAACGGAGAAACGCAGGTTACGAGTCTCGGAGCATAGACATTATTTTCTTAACACAAGTAATCTCTTGAATTCGGTATTTTCATCAGTTTATGAGAATCGGAACAAAAGAAAAGCAATACACGATAGGATTGCAGAGCATTACGGATTTGATCAGAATGAATGAAAAACACGTTTTAAAGATTCGTTAATTTGAAGAAGTGATTGAAATCTGTTTTTTTTCGATACAGAATCTATTCCTGTCATGTACTAAACAATTTATGTTTGCATACTAACTATAGAAGTGCAGTGCAAACCTCGTACCGAGCAACGTTGTGCAATTGGTGAACTAAAAGCAATAAAATGAAAGGTATTTCAAAATGATTTTGGTACACAAAGGCTGCCTGCCAGGCAGAGTTTGAGGAGTTCGTACTCATGTCAAATAGAGGCACACATTTTGTCGACGATTTAGTGCAGCCTTAGTGAGTTGCAAGAAAGTGTGCAATTATCTCACAAAACCGCTACATTATGGTGCTTGGGATTTTATCATTTCGAAAGATAAAATTCATTGTGCACAAGTACAACCTTATCCAATATTTAAACAACTGTTATTCGCTTAGTGCACAACTAGCAAGTCTAACAATGGACAATATTAACAGCTGGGACCACTGTCCTTCCTCAGTAAGTTGCCGTGAACAGTGTGTGACACTCGAACAGAATCAAGAAGAATCGTAGAACGCTACTAGTTGACAATGATAACTACGTTAGTACAAAATGAGTGTGTATCTGTGTTGGTATGGCACATGAAAGACAATGAAAACATTAGCTTGCTTCTCGAATGCTCGAAACGCATAACAAACGCAGTTGCCATCGACCAAATGGTTAGTAGTGCAGATTTTTCAATAATGTTTGCTCCAAGTTCGACACCATCGTGAGACATTTAATGGCTCTGGGGAAAATTTAATAAATGCCCGATTCGTAGTTTCTGCGCACCGTTCAGTCACGTTCAGGCACACAGTTGCGTTTAATTGAAAAAGCAAAATATACGCATGCAAATGCCTTCCAGCTCTCGCTATCAAGCGGAATTACTTACCCTCGTCGATATCTGGCGGCAGACCACCGACGAACACTTTCCGTGAAAATCGTTCTGTCGTCTCGGATCCGTTCGAATGGGGCGAGGACCGGGCCGGAGAGTTTAGCTGGAGCTGGTTGGCACCAATAAAACCACCGCCACCACTGCCATCGTCATCGTTCAGGTGCTCGTCGAGTCCGGCGAAAAATGGTTTGCCTGAAATGGTGAAAAAAAGAAAATGACTGGTTATTAGATGCATCAAGCGCAGTGGGTACGGATGTTCTGTGAAAGAAATTCTAGCAGAACAAACCCTCCAAATCGCGTTTTTTCAGTCGTGTTAAGTACGGCACGAGAATCTGCCGTAGTGTTGCATTATCGTAGCTATGCAAATATTGCTGCAAGAAATACAGTGAACGATCGGACGGAACGTGCTGCATTTTGTCGAGCTTTGCAAAGGATGAAACACTTCTTAACCAAACTGCGTCACTTCAATCACGGTACAACAATGCCTTCTTGATCGCACCAACAGCCGCTATGGCGCCGGTTACGTAATAAATTTTTGCGCATTTAATCAATCTAGGCGTCTTCTTTGATTTACTGTCATCAATTGCTGTCAGTGATGATATATTTGACAGATTTCGCTAGAGGGCGCCAGTAGTGTTTTGTTTATTAACTTCAAGGAGGAAAATTTGAATCTAAGTGTGTTTTGCCATTATGCCTTTAAGCAGGCGAAAAGCGCAAATATTGTAAAAAAAAAGCAGATGTATAAATTAGTATGATAAATTTACAGTTTGTTTGATTTTTTGCATTGTGTTGATATCATAAACTTTGTCGTTTTGTGTTGCCTTCACAAAAGACGTGATTTGTATTTCCTGCCCTGCAGAAATGGTAGCCAAGAATCATTGTGTGTTCTCTGAATACCTCACAAACCGTATAATCAATCATACATATCGACAACCGAGTCGCCATGGTAAACATGGCGGGAAGCGTATGATTTTTCCTATTTACTAAAGATAATCAATCCAATTGGTTGCAGACGTTCGACTAGGCCGATGTGTTTGCTCACGAGCAGCTTGGTAGATGTCCCTGGCAGCAGAGGAATTGGAAAACTATTAGTGCCCCAAAGCAAGTAGCTGGATGTGATGATCATGCGCACACGTTGTTTGATTAACTGATTGGAAAATATGATTTAATGGTGAGTACACGAAGGTCCAAAATTGGAAAGGTGAGAGTAGGTCTAGCGGCACCTGTATCAAGCCTTGCTATTTGTAGTACCATTGGTTCTACGAAGGTATAGGTGGTGGGTTTTAATTGAAATCAAATTTCATTTAGTCCTCCCCAACACATAAACGGTTGTTTGCTGTTTGGCACAAAATTACCTACTTCAAACCAACATCAAGAAACCCGATTAAGACCTAAATCGTTCTTAACGCAGGGAAGGGTTCAATATTTATGAGCTAACCGCTAGCGGCGGTTACGATTTGCTGAAGTCAAGCCGTCCCATAATGGGACCGAGAAATACTGCGCTAAACAACGTTACTAGTGTGGAACAGCAATTCCGGCAACTATAATCAAACGATTTTCACTATTTCCTCACCTTTCAGCCAACCAACATGGGTGTCTCATGTTCCACTCGGCCGTTCCATATGCCTTCAGAGAAAATGGGTAGTAGAGAAATGCTCGTAAACGGTATAACAAAAATCCCTTCCCTTTTGACGGTGAGAAAAATAACCGTGCGTGTGTATGAAGCTAACTTCCCGACCCAATACCCCAGGATGGGAGGGGGGGAGGGGAGGGGGGGGGCTAGTATTTGGTTCCTTCTTTTCCAAGCATTGCGTGCGTCACGATGTGCATTCGACGTACAACATTACAGCCTTGATTATGTGTTGGCTGCCCTATTACAGATGGTGAGGGCAGTGCATGGAGAGTGCAAGAAAAATTATCATCAAAATAATCGTAATTATCGCTTGTAATTTGTATTTACTAGAAACGCCTACTCACTCGCCACCGGAGACCGGGGAACGATTGTGACGATTAGTACAAGGACTTTTGCGTCGCGTTCTTACGTTGCTACGCGTAGGGGTGAGATTGCATGATTTAATTTAATCTGGCTCGCTTTATGTCCACCCGTTTCCTTCTCTCTTGTACACTGAAGTGGATTTTACGAAGTTCCTAGTGAAGGCCTCTTCTTAGAGTTGAGGGTTTCTACGTGTCACGTTGGCTGACGTGTTCGTTCGTTGGTTTCAGTCGTTAAGCATAGTACCTACTGAAGAGCCGCCTGTGACGGGGAATTGAAATCTTAACGGAGTACGAACCACGCGAAGAGTAATGTTCATCGTCATATAAATGAGTTATGATAAATAAATAATTTGCGAGATAACAGCATCAAAAGCGCTAACATACAATCGCCCTATGGGTAAGTTGTGTTTAGACGAAAATATCAGATGATTTTGTAGATAATTTATATATGCTATAATGTACACCGGTCACAGCAGAATCTTCGGGCAGAAGGGAACAAACAGTTCGGACATCTTCGTTTGAGTAGTGGAGTAAATGCGTAAATAATATTCATATTGAAATAGCACAGGAATTAAGCCTCTAACGTAGATTGTGGGAGTAAAATGTCACCTACGCTATTGAAAGACCGCACAGGAAAACCATTAGACCATTAGACTAGCCGTCGCAAATTGGCCCTTCTACCCGTTTGGCATAATCGAGTATGGTTCTACTCTTTCTCTAAGCTTCACGTATGAGGAATAATCTCGCCATGTGCTAGCATTACAACGCGGTACATCTGTAGGAGACGATCCTTCCGGATGTACTCTTCTTCCCCATGGCTTCATCATAATCTGTATGAAAATGTAATTTACATTCAAAACAACCGCACACGCAGTGGCATCCCGTTTTAATTAATATTTATATTTACAACCACCATCGTTGTACGGGGCCACATTCATCCCGAAAACACTTAGATGATGTCACCCATTGTGACAGCGTTGGTAGGTGGCAGGATTTGTGTCGTTGGGTATGTTTAGTTGCCTAGTGGAGCAAGCTATAACAACAAACGTTTACTGGCAGCATTGCAGCATGCTTCCGAGGCAGGCTATGTCCGGAGCGCTGAACGGGTCGGAAGCATCTCAGGCTTACTTGGCAATTCACAGAAAGGAGAAGCTTCGTTTAAATGGATGAGTGGCAATATGTGAACAGGTGATTTTGCAACGGTTCTGTGTGCCAACATATTATCAACGACTAGTTTCGATTCATTTGCGTGAAAGACCAGGATTTAGTCGTGTTCATAGTGTATGTTTTGATGGCAGATGCAATGTATATTTTGTTTTTATGTTTTTTTTTAGTCTGTAGCGTTTACTTTTTCATTTTTTTCTCTTCCTCTCTTGGTAGGCTGTGTTGTCCAATAGTCGTGTCAACTTATCGCATGGCAATTGAATTGAATGAAACCATTACTAAATATTACCTAGCGCATATGAGGTGAGGTTTTAATTAAAGCGTAGAGCAATTTATGAAAATATTTGAGCGAACGTGCGAGGAAACATTTATTAAATCGACCACCGAAACGGGGAGGTAGTCAGTTTTCTACCCTTCCCGAGCAACATTGACCCTTTCATACCAGCAGACGATCGAGGCCTGGCATTGGCTTGTTCCTTTTTGACTTGTTTATAGGTGATGTAGTTGGTACGTGGCCATGAAGCAATTGTTCATTGGTAGGTGCGAGAGCGGAGATCATAACTTATGCGAGACGAACGAACCGAAAACGCACGGTGTTCGAAGGAGAAAGCGAAATAAAACCGGAACTTTGCCGTACACTTCCGTGCTATCAGATGGGTCCGATAAGTTCCCCTGGGACGATGAATGAATTCTGCCACTATCACGTGCTGCTGAAAGTCGTGGACGAACGATTCCGTCGAGAAATGGTGGTGGAAACGTGCTGGCTCTTTAATCAACGAAGGTGAGAATGGAAAATAGAGGAAAATCGGAACAGGGAAGGTGAAGCAGAAACACAACGCAAAATTAAATCAACACTTTACGATCCTGATCGTCGTTGTCATCGCGCCTTCGTGCTCGTAATGGCAAGTTGCAGAACGGGAAATCGTGCTGGAAGCATAAATCTTTATTGCAATCACAACGACCGCCACGGGGACACAAATCTGCACGGGAGGCATTGTTGGATGCAAAGAAATCGGGAATTGGATGTAGCACTAGGTCAAAAGCTGACTTTGGCGGATGTTCTTAAAACAATCTTTCGTACGATAGAGACCCATAAAAATTGGGTCACGATATTTAGTTATGTAATTTTGATTTTGAATCACACTTTATGTAAGCCCTTGGTGATAAGAACCAGATGCACGGACATAAGCTCAATATTTGAAAGTAATTTGGAAGATTAAGTGTGTGTGCACGATAGCTTTCAACTTTATACACCTTAGGGACTGGTTGTAAACGGTTGTACTCACAGCAAACAGTTATACAGTAGACATGGATGGCAGTAAAAAATATAAACAAAAATCAATTCAAATATAGTAGCTGACTACAGGTGCAGGCGCAACTTCTGTGGCACATGTAAAGGCACTTTTTACAACTATATACCCTATTTGCATCGAATAAAATACGTTCGTCTGGTTTTTAGAACTATCGTTGCAAATGAATTATTGGCCACTCTGTAGAGAGCGTTATATTTATATCCCACATAGCACAAGTGATTGAATTCCCACGGGTTGGACAGCAACAAAAAAAAAATGCAAATTGAACGGGTGGGTTGAGTGTGCAAACAGCTTTCCATATGACATCGGGAACAATAAACTAAACTGACCACTGTCCAATCTGACACCACCGTGGTTCACCGCAAACGCACCGACAGCTTTCGGTGACATCTATGAACCAGAAGCCCAGGATGGTTGCCGTGGCTGGTCATATTTTCAACACTTCCGTCGGCAGTGGGTGCGATGATGGGGCTTCCCGATACCCGGATGTGGGCTGCGAAAATATACGACCACTCATGAGATTTTTGTTCCTGTCGGTTGCGTTGTTGTCGACCTAATCGCATCCGTGGTTGGATGGATATTTTTTTGGAGAGAAACAATAAATAAAACGGTATGGACACAAACTTCCCCACACGGTTCGGAATAACAGAATGTTTAGCGTTAAAAACCCTACCATCGGCTCCGCTCGTGTGTACTTTATTTTCTTTCTTATCTGGCGTGTATCGTATCCGCACGCGGCGTACGACTCCAGCGAGACCATCCTTCCGCCGAAAAGCGCATCCGAAACATTCGGCCGGCGGAAGGCGTCCCAGTTTCAACTTTTCACAGTGATAAATTACAGCTCTTCCCGTCCCGGAAGTGGTCAGGGTGCGGTGTTTTACGTTAAATTAATTTTAACTGAAAACTTTTCCCCCTCACACGGGCCTCGGAGTTGGGTCATGTGTGAAACGCGGTTCAGCGATCCGCGCTGTCTGCTTTCCTTCACCGAAAAGGGATGGGGATTTGAAGCGTAACCCGTAGGAGGAAAAAAAAGTTGTGAAATGAAATATACTACACTACACTACACCCACCATATACAGTAACCTCCAGTGGTTGATATGTAACGGCCAACTTGTGGTTTACGTTTCGTTTCGTTGATGTGGGTGGATGGATGTCCCGGAATCTGGTGTCTTGGTTTTCGTTTTCAACTCTTCATCGTTTGCTCACCGAAGGGAGCGGATGTCGTGTAGCGGATCGCAGTTTCGTTTAGGATCGCGTCCGACCAACAGTAGCATCATGTGTACGATAATTTTATATGCCATTTCTGTTTTACCTCTCGGGTTTGATAGTCCTTTCCGGTTGCGGGAAGTGAGGTTGTTGTATTTTTTATAGTATTTGTCCGCCAAACAAATACTCGCATGGTCGTGCGGTCGAGCCAGTAATAAAAGTTGTGTATTTTTCGCCTCGCTCGGTTTCAAAATTAGCAACAACAGGCGAAGTATTGCTCACCGTAATACACATACAAATGCTATCGCGTGACCAGCTCAGCAGCTAAGCAGCTCAGCGTGGAGAGTAAACGGAATCTTTACCCAAAAACTATCTGCGACAGAACGATGCAACACAGATCCAAAGTGTGTGATTAAAAATGGCCATTGCAAGAGCATAAAAAAACAATCTTCTAAAAGACACAGCAGCAGTACTACACGAACCAGGTCAGACTCGTGCGTGGGGCTGCGAGGTTCTTTATATCACGCGAAATGAGCAAAAGATGTCCTGCAAATGGACGCGGCGATCTAGCCAGCGTGGGAGACCGTAATTAAATAACTTTAATAAATTTAATATCAAATTATATTGGCTTTTCCAACCGTTTCGCAGGAGCCCTCCCACGTGTACAGTTCGCTTTGTTCGCGCGGACATCGTCATCGTTAGCGGCGATTCGCAAGCGAGTTTGTCAATCGTTTTGGCGCAACGGTCGACAACTCGCCCGCGGGACACGCGGCCGTAAACGGACGCATGGCGTACACGGTGCCGGCAGGACTTCCAGGACGGATGGCTTTATGAGCACGACGTGCCCCGGAACGGGACCGGCGCGGTTCGGTTCAAAAGGGGAGAGATTAATTGCCATTTATTTTTCAACAATTTAATTACACTTTTGTTTAATGACCTCCAGCTACACCCCACGCCACCGCACCCGTTACGGTTCGGTCGTTGCGTTTCCGGTGCAAAATATTGTACAAAAAACGGCGCGACAAGAGTTGACAGATCCGAAAGTGTCTCCGTAAATGGACTCGCGATGATGCACCCTGCACAACCGGATCCCCGGGACAATTGATGAAGATTCATAAAATTCCATTAAGTGTTCATTGCATATAACCATTTGTCGCTGCCGAAGTTTAACCCAAATGTAATTGAGATAATCAATTACGAGGTAGGTGCGTGTGTGCATGGGGAATGAGTTTGGTGTAATATTTTGGTCACAGCGTATTTATGGTTACAGTAAAAGTACGGTAATTTCATTTTCCCATTGGTGCTGCGTTGGTAAATCGTGCTTTACCGTTTAGCGTATTTATTTTCAAAACTGTAAGCGAAAATGTTTCGTGTAATGTTATTTGAAGCAATTTTCAAAGTATATATATATGTTGATATGGTTCCAAAAGCGCAATGTATTATCGTGTTTTGATTCAACGATGCAGGAAAAAAAATTTTAAATCTCAATACACATTACAAAATTTATAGATAGCAAAACACTTTAAAGACATAGTTTCGCTGTTCTTACCATCCGCTGTTCGTGTGTTAAGTACAAAGTTCATTCTTGTACCGGCTAAACACTACGAACGCGAACTTTTGTCTCAGCCATGAACCGTGGTTTGCGATGAAAAGTTTACTTTCGAATGCATCGTTATCGGATCAGGGCCGTATTATTGCGCTTCACCAACTGCGAACCAAACTCTCCCGTATCTTGTGCGAACAGTGCGAGTGGTTGGTAAAAAGTTCCGAAAGTACCTCAAACGCGGTTGAATTACCAGTAATGGCCCGTGGGCATTGGCGCGTAAAGTTCATTTGCGTAATACAGTGGTAGAGGAGGCATCCATATGGTACCTCCAAGATATTACCTCCTTCCCTTCGCGGTATGCGGAACATATTTTCGAAGCATTCCAACACCGAGAAACGTTCGATGCGTTCGTCGTGCCCTCGTTACAGTACACACCGGTACAAAGTACAAAATCATGTAACATAGCACACGTTCGTAATGGTGGTGATTCATCCGTAATCGCAAGTCCTTTATTTTTCTTTACAGTCTGTTTTAGTGCGCGGCTCAAATGATTCATTTACAGCGAACAGAAGTTTGCGGATGGATATAACATGCATCACGACCGAACCGGATTTGATCGATCCGATGGTTTAAACAACTGTATTGCACTCTGAGGATCTAAAACAATATTCCAAACTCTCTCAATTTGTTTACAATTTTCAACCAATAAAAGTATACACAATCAAGGTCGATTGGATTGAATAAAAGCAACGAAAATGTGATTTGTAGCAATTAATGTTAAACGATTGCCACTTCCCAGTACACATGAGCCTCGCAAATACACAAACGGCAAAATTGTGTTGTCCATTTCTTCTTTTTTTTTGTTATGTCTCCGGGTGCAATGTTTTCAACACCCTCCCTGGAGCATGAACCAATTTGTGCACCCTTTTGTGTAACGTCACGATAATCCGTGCTACTCGGCAAACCGTAATTACAATTCTCCGCGGTGGCTGCCCCGGCCACGGTTTGAACAATGTTTTCGCACAATTGTTGCGCGTGTCGTTGGCATTCGGCGCTCGCCGTGCGGTGGAATAATTGACGTAATTTATATTGCTTGTAGGCTATCAATTTTCGAATGATTTATGACACATGCAAATACCTGACGCGTGCATCGCTTCAAAGACACTGTTTGGAATGCTATTGTTTGCCAGTTTACGTTCGAATGTCGAGCGACGCTCCGTGATAGGTATTTATGGATAATATATTACCTGTGCTGTTAAAAGAATTCGCGTGTAGTACGAGCAATAG
>JXWZ01001649.1:0-15524 GCA_000956215.1 Anopheles farauti No. 4 | reverse complement strand
CAACGTTCACAACCTAAAGATGGGCGTTATTGTTTGTTCGAAATTTCCGCCAACAACTAAAAATACACCCCAAGCAACGAAGTCAAATTCAACCGGCAGTTCGTCTGTGCTGGAGTGAACATTCAAAAGCTGCTTCTTCGTTCGGCTGTTGGGATTAAAATACTTTATAAATTTCCGTCTTAATCTCGCAACCCAAACTGGGAGAGTTTCTACAAAAGTGCACGTGCTTGCTCGCAGTTGGCGGAAAGTTGCCCGATCAGAATGTTTGTCATGTTTGAAGCGTTCTCAAAACTTTCCCAACAAACTGGTAGTAACATTGTTTCATTCGGGGGGTGAAACTTCGAACGGAGTGATTAACATATCTCGGCGATGGGCAAACGGCAGACATTGGCATTCAAAGGGGGAAAAATGTGCAAAGAACAAAGCGCAACGAAACCGATGGCTGGGAAGCAAAAATTAATCAAACATAATATAAATTGCTTGCCCCAAGTTGGTCTTTCTGCCATCGGATGTGCTCTCTTTCTCTATCGAATCTCTCACATACCGAGATTTCTTGTTTGATGTCAAAACGCAAGAATAACATGTTCCGGTTCACGACATCATTGCTTCCTTGCCCCTTTTTTTGCGCAAAACGGCGGACGGGAAAATTGCTGTTTACTCTTCGGGTACGGATGAAATAAAATGTTCCGATAAAGTAAGTCACGAAAAGCTCCGCTTTGCAAACGCACCCATTCGCGGCACGGCTACGCAAACAAAACCAGTCGTGGAAGCTCGAGACAAATTTCGGAACAGTTTGCTGTTCGGAGCGCCGTTTAGTCGTTTAACTCAAGCGCTTGCCTTTCCACGCGTCCACCGGCGAAACCGGCGCCGTAGTTGATCCACCGCGATACTGCTAAATTTATTCATTGTCGAAAATTTGATTCTTAATTTCACGGATCAATGGCATGGCGTGCAGCGCTCGAGAATGTTCTGGCAAAAAAAAATCCAAAGGAGAAAAAAAGGATCCCGAAGTTTAGATTACACGCCGGTGCGCTCTTATCGAATGCTTAATTTCAGTCTTTCCTTTAGCAGCCGCGATCCGTTCGCTTGTGTACGCTTTCCGGTATCCGGTTTGCGGAGCTTGTGCTTTTTTTCCACCTTCCTTCCGGTCGACGAAAGCTAACTTTACCGTTCACATTTTCTCTGCTCCAAAATCCACACGCGTACGCCGGTCGCATACGTGTCCATGGTGAGACAGCGAGAAGAAAAGTTAATCATGGTTTTTTTAAAAATTGTGTTACACTTCACTTTTCGAGCTGCCGACGTTTTGGGAGAGAGGTTTTATTTTTTCTTGAAGGATGAAAAACCCCCAAACGTAAAGGCGTTTCGGATGCTTTAAAGGCGTCCTTTTTCTTACTTCATTTGCCCTACCCAGTTGACCTCGGCGGGTGAAAAAAGAAAAAACGGAATGCGAGAGGGATTGTGAAATTTGATTTCGTACCTTTTCCGCCCTGTCAATCATAGCTGGCCCGGCCAGACTGCCGATGCCCACCTGCACCACCTGCTTCTCCACCGGCAGTAGGCGGAATCCACCCGATAATCGACCTTTATGGGTGCGGTAAAAAATGGCCCCATAATTGGAAATGCTTCGTATGTTTTCCACCCAGTCAATGTGCTACTAGATTTCGCATCTACTTTGGGTCGCTGCACGCTGGAAAAGACGCATCATTCCGAATCAACTAGCGGTCCGGGTTGCTGTTTGCCTTCGTCGCTGGGGCACGATTGAAATGCGGAAGAAACAACACTAGAAAGGTTCCCTCGAAAAAAAAGGTAGGCCATGATGAAGAGCGTGCCGTCGTGGAGACAGCAGCGTGCCCACATGGAGCACCGATGTGGAATGGACCCTACGAAATTGGATTAACTTTTGCAACTTTGGACGGGCCAAAAATGGTTTCGAAAAATGGTACGACGGGCGATTTGGGGTTTTAGTCTTTTCGCGACGCCGACGATGAAGAATCAACAAAGACCGGTCAGTGTCCTCGAATGAGAGGTTGGCTGGAGGGACTTTTTTTTTGTAATTCATAACTCATCCTTATTTAATATGATATTAACGAAATTAGTTTAGTTGAGCCTTTGGGAGCATTGAGTCATCATATCACGTAGATGATATTTTAAAAGATGTCACGGTAATGTCTCTTACGGCCATTAAAAAAACAATCGTAATGAAAAACAACTTTATTTGGCAACACTGTTTATATGTCGGTCATTTATTGATCCCTATAGATCCCAGCCCTTGATAAATATTGATAAATTTTAAAACAAAATTGGAATAATAAACTATACTCCAATAACATTTAAAATTACATGGAGCCTTTTCTTGAATTGATTATTGAATATAATAAAATGTTAAAGTGTCATCAGCTCTTAGAGGATTTATTTTACGTGATTAAGTATTATCGATGCAAGCTAAAGATGGAAGTATTTGTACTTTCTGTCCTTTTTTTCGCGTATTTTTGTTCTTTTTCACGTCTTGCACTTAGAAAAGCTATAATCTCTTTTTATTGTTCTCATCAACTTTGCGTTCATAATCATCTCATTCTTCCACCTCGTCCTATCATACTATGGCAAAAAGAATTTTCTGTTGTTCTATCAACCTAATTTCTTAATGTAAAAAAATCCCACAAATCTAAAATTTTAAAATTTTAAAATATGGAGCTAAGCTGTTAAAATATCAAAATGGCAGAAGCCTAGTAACGAAAACTCTTTGCATAGAAATAAAATAATAAGAATCGCCTTATCCTCCCTATTTTACCCTATTCTACTTCGAAAAACTACTTTATACTTTAATTAAATAATTAAATTTCGCTCAACAATATTGAACACAATATTGAAGAAAACCAAATTATGTTGTTGACGATTTTCCGTCCACTTTCAACTCAAAACAAAATGTGAAATTTCGCAAAAAAAAAACATCTCTATTTGCCTACACTTTGCGCGATAATTTTCACTCATTTATCAAATCCCTTTTCATGTGCACAACTCACAAATAAAGACCGGCAAGCCACTCACCCGGTACGGGAAGAAAAATCCCCGGAAAGAAGGCATTTAATTTAAATAATTATAATTTACAACAACTGCAGCCACATTTTGCCACAACACGCGTACACCGAATGTTCAACACGGCCGGTCGATGGCCGTTTTTTATGAGTTAAGGTATACAGCAATGAGAAAAGAAGAGAAAAAGCAAACGAAGTTGGCCCTTTTACGAAACCTGGGGATGGTGCAAGTGTTTCTTTAATTGAGATAAATTACACGCCGCTATTTGGAGCCGAAGGGAGTTCACTACGGACGTGAGCAGCGTTTGTCTATGGGTGCTTAGATTGGTTCACTGCTATATTCCTCGTAACTAAGCAACGGCGCAATCTTGGGAGCAGCTTTAGCAATAGCGCTTTAGCACCGTAATTAGGGTCCCATTGAAAAGATGAGCAAAGAGAAAAGATGTTGCCAGCGCATCCTATGGGACGATGAGCTTGCCTTCTCCTTACACTATGTTCACAATTAGGGCGCAAAATTGAAAGAAGCAGCCAGCGAGTCATTCAATGTAGAGGTACGGAGTGCTCATCACGCTGCACTCGTTGGCTTTGAGTGTATAATTAGATTTTCACCCGCATCCCATCCCAATCGAAGGCAAGTCTTGCACAGACTTTTCCTCGTGCGGATAGACACATGACTGGAAAGTACAAATTTTAATTATCACCCTTACAGGAGCAGCGACGACAAGTTTGAAATTGCATTGAATTGATAACTTTTGATGCTGCTTTTACGCATGAAAGCGTCTGGGACTGTGATTAAGTGTGGCTTTAACTTTCTCGTAACTTTTCCATCTTTAAAACCCTTGACTAAGCAAAAACCCCCGTCGCGAGCCACCCGAAACGAGGTCACCTTACCTGAGTTGGCAAATTTTGCATGAAAAATGTCGCTCCTGCAGTAAAGGGACAGCTCATAGGACGCGTTTCTTTTGCCGAACCCAAGCACCCAGCCGCTACGGAGCGAAGAAAAGGTTAAAATTTATTATCCTTTCTTGTTCGAGTCTACGGAGCGAAGTTTCTCGAGGATTTCGAGCGACATTTGCACCTAAAAGATCGTCGTTTATCATCCCGGGGGCGAAATGGCAGCATTTATGCATCGTGCAGCCTCGAAAGGAAACCCTTTTCGATGTCGTTTTAAATAATGACCAGTTGACGATGGCTTAAATTGCATGTCGTTTGTTGGCAAAAGGCCTGTTTTACTGTGCAAAAGCAAGATAAGGAATGTATAGTAAAGAAAATTGTCGAAAATAGTGACTGGATTAAACAGGTCTATGTTTTGAAGGTTACTTAAAAGTGGAGACAAAATTTTTATGTATCATGATTGATATCATACATTTTAAATGAATTTGACATTAATTTAAGCTATTAAATGCAATGAAATTATATTTCAATTTAAAGTAAACATTTGATTTTGACAGAGGATAACAGGTTTTTACGCTTTAATTTTTAAAGACATATTTTTACAATAACAAATTTGCTTTTGGAATAACAATTATTAAAAAAATTAAAATTTCAAAAACATATCGTTTTCGAAATCCTTAATGTTCATGAGTATGAACAAATTATCGCTTAATTCAAAAGGTTTTATAGTGAAAAAAAAATTCTTCGAAAACCTTCAAAATTATGAAACGTGCAACGGGTTTCTTTCACTTTGGTCGGTTCGTGAAAGCTCTTTGACTGTTAAAAGCTTTCTCGAATACATGTTGCGACAACACGGTGGCAAAAATTAATTTTAAACACTCACCCTTACTCCACGTGTTTGCTTTCGTGTTTGTATCGTGCCACCCACCGGTAAGGTAACATTCCATTCCCCAGCCACAATCAACCGAAGGCTCCAATTTGTCACGTCTTGCGAGTTGCGTTTTTCCTTTAATTTTACCCTTACCGGGACGGTTGCGTCATCTGGCATGTTTCACGTTCCCGCGTGGAAAAAGGTAAGAAAAAAGGATTCCCCTCTATTCCGCTTTCCCATACCGTCCGGCCGGCGGTGAGAACCCTTCGTCGGGTTTGCAATTCAATTTGCCGTTTCGAAAGAAAAATTAACTCCATTTATCGCCTTTTCACATGACTTTTGCCAGCCCCGTGCGCGATCCGGGCGAAATGATGGCGGGAAAGTGAACGGGAGGAACCAAAAAAAAAAGAGGATAGTTTGATTTTCTCGCTTTCTGCGCACTTCATTTCCCATCACGCAAACGTTGGAACGGCACCAAAGTTATCCATCGAAGCCCGAAAATCTCGCCGGTCAGCATCAAACAATTACACAACTTGAGGGAAAAAGGAAAAATCAAATATTTCTGCGAACCCAAACGAGACACCCGGACAACAGCTTGCTCCATCCTGGTGTGGGAAACGATGGTCAACTAGCGAGGCACGGGATATGGGTTTCCTTTTAATTCTCTTCGTCTAACCAACTACCGTGGATCCGGAGCTGTTGAAGCCAACCGCTGGAAGTGTTTGTTTGGGGGAGACGAGGTCAGAGCCGAGACGATCGAAAAGTCAATAGACCGGTTCAGGTTCGTCAGGTTCGATTGACCGCAACTTTTCCCAGCCTTCTATGTATGGTGTCGGAATGAACACAAAAAAAAAATAAAACCTCCCGGAAACCTGCCCGCAACCATCGAAGCGCAACGAAGTGGGAAGAAGAGAAAGTTTTTAATTGAAAAATAATTCAATCTCGAAATCAAACCAAGCACCGAGTCGGATCGGCCATCCGTTTGCTCCAACAGATCCGTTCCCGGTATCATGTATTACCGGCCGAAGGCTAAAACGCTACCGAAAGCTAAACGTTTTGCGGATAAGCGATAAGTCTATACACTAGGGAGACTCGCTCGAGCACGATCGCAGTGCAAGCGGGGCGTGAATTATGCTATCGTTTCCGGCTTCTCGACTTCCCGGAAATCGGCTCTTCCGGGGGGGATGGGGGTTTGAGCAATTAAGCCGGCAAACGGCTTGCCCCCGGGCGGGTATCGACCGATTAGGAACCAATTACGTGAAATGTTTTGCTACAATCGATGCCGGGATGAAACAGAGTGCTGATCAATCAATCTGTCGGGCAGCAGTGTGCAAATCCGATTAAAACTTATTTTTAATTATTATTCTCCCAGAAGTGGTTCGTTCAGGGGTTTGAGTACACTACAGGAAAATTAGTTTTATTTTAAATGTATTATGTGTTTTTTTTTTCGTCATTAAACAACTGGCATCCCTGTGTGTATCCTTCTCCAGACTAACGCAACCTTACGTAATTGCTACATTTAACTAACTTACCCAGCACAAAACACCATCGCTTCCCCAATGACAGGTTAGCTTTGTTCTCCAACGCTGCGTCTAATGGAGTGCATGACGGGCTGTCATGTCGGTGCACCGTCAGCTGCCATCTTGGGCTCGTCCGTTCAGACAACAACAACGCCGATGACAACACGGCGCTTAAGGCACACGACTTCCGTCAGCACCGTCGCGCTTCGGGATGAAGTTGGGACGGGGTTTTACTTCCCGCTGATATCTTGTCTAAACGTTCCCAGCGAGTTGCTTTCAATTTTAGTTCCTTCGGGTAACCTCATTCACTCTGGTCGTCCGAAGCAAAGATCGTACGCGTCGGTTGCATTTTGAAAGGACGCCACGTGTCGTCCGAAGCACGTATGTACGCCCGCTTTTATGGGAACGTCGCTCAAAATGGTTCGGTTCGAAGGACCAGCCCGCTTTACACACCATTTGCACGTCATTGTCGAGTGTTGCCATTAGAGGCAATTTGCTGCGACGGGTTGGCATGCAACATGCGGGTGACGATCGAGTCGTACAGTAAATTATGCATTCCACCCAGTGTTGGCCTCCATCGAAAGGCTCCTCGGTACACAAAGGGACGGTTAATAACGAGCCTTTGGCACGCACGGCCCAGCACACGCGCAATCGGTCATCCATTTGTCAAACAACTGTCAACCGATATCAACACAAATAATCTTTTGCCCAACCTCCCAGTGTGGGGAAGCCGGCCGCCCGGCGCTTGGAGAGATAAATAAATCCCGAAGCAAATAACACCCACACACGCTTCGTTGGACGCTTCGTACGGCAAATAACCATTCCATTTGTTCCGTGGTTCTCGTACGCGTATGGAAATGAAGGTGGAGGGGATGGTTGGTATCGCACAAATGTCATCGATTGCTGTGCGATTCCCTGAAGCCAGGATCAATTCCGGAACCGTGTCTGTTGCCGTGGAAACGAGCTCCACCAGCGCGATAAGGATTCCGGTACGGCTGTTGAAGGATGGCTGACGATGAGTTCCGCTTGGCACAGCGTCCGTTGCTCCCTATCTTGCCAATCAGCCGAAGAGCCATATCATTATTTATTCCATGGCGTGCAGGGAAGCGAGAATGAGACGAGATAAAACCACCAGCAAGGACCGGAGAATCCGTTCCGAGCACCAAACGAAACCGGCTCGCGAAAGGATTCCTCGATGCTTCGCCAGACCAAACCCGGTTCGATGGTCCGGAGCTTGTGTATGCGGGATTTTGCTGTCCACGATTTCTTTCCGAAGCTCGACAGTCTCGGTGGGTGGGTGACGCTAAAGCCAATTGGTACCTTATTTCCATTTCCAATGTTCTACCAGCGTTGGTGCGTTGGATATGCTGCTAGAAACGCGGGAAGAAAATAAGTGATCGTGTAAGTGTTCTTACAGCGTCGTTTAATTTATTTTGCAACCTTTTTATAGATTGGTTCAATCGGTACCGTAATTTGCCGAGATTGGATCGACGTGACAGGAGATGATGGGTTTTTCTTCTTCAAAAGGAATGCGAACAGTATTTTTTTTCACAGCGGGTTACATGTTTACTTTGCGAGAATCAAAAATGTCAGTGTGCTTGTTCTTCTTTAAGTTAAAGGCAAATATTTGCATCGAGCATTTTATCATCACTTTTTAGTTCGATTTTCATATTTATATTTATATTCTTTTTTTTTCAAATAAAAATCATGCAATAAATGTATGGTATCGAATGGTATAATTTTCAGAAAGGACAAGATCAGCACAGAATAGGATGAGAGATGTGGTTTTTGTCATCATCTAAAGCGATCGATACATCCTTGAAATGGATATGCGAAAATTCCTGGAATTAATTCGTAAATGACACTATGTTATTGGCATCACTATACGCCCCTAGAATCTAGAACGCAACATGATTGACTCTCCATTGCTGATCCTTACAATTCACTCAACTCTCCCCGTCTCGCTCTTTGGCATAGTGGTGAGCTATAAAATCAATTACACTGACATTTCCGACCGTAAACCGACCGCTAATTAGCGTAGCACTCTCAACCCACACACCACCGTGTGCGGTATCGTGGCATGCGATTACGAACTTTACCGCTAACATCACTATCCATTCCTGCACCGGTGAGGTGAATTATCCACCCCAACGCACTGCTGAACCACGCTCATTTGCATGCCAACGCGAGGCTATAATTTTCCACCGAACCAAATCACGCAAGGCATCACAATGTGCAGACCCTCCATAAATGATGTGACGGCATGGGGAGCTAAAATACCTTACACAAAAGATGGCCTCCAACATATTAACAGGGGTACCTACCGGGAGCTACTTTCAAGGTCGGCTTGAAACCGGACAGTAAAAAAAAACAGATCCAAAGCAAACCTCGAACTGAAGTAAACACATTTTAGTGTCAAAAACTTCACCCAGCTTGAAGGCGCCGCTTGATGATTAAGTCTGCGAAATGTGTACACTTCAAGCAAAGGCAAAGCCAAAGTCTCATTTTGCACCCAACCAAACCCCTACACACCGGTCGGTTCGGTGAAGTCGTGGCTCATTCTAACTCCATGCAGCAGCCCCGTGAGATTGACTTGCCAGCGTCGAAAAATTAACGATCACAGATCATTGTGAAAGTTTCGTCTTTGCCTTCCAAACCGGTGACGGTAAAGTTCACGACTGGTGAGGCTGATGGACGGGGCTGGGATAGACCATGCACAAAGCCGACCGCTCACGGAAGCGAACTCATCCTATCGGCGCCCTATAATCCTTTCCAGTGCGGGTGCGGATGGCCGTGCCGAAAATGAAACCAGAGGCACGAGACGCCGAGTAAACTAAGCGCCTAGCTGGTAAATAAAGTCCTGGCTACCTCAACCAGTCCTAAACAGACAACGTTTCACGTTAGGGTAAAGGCCGGACAAAAAGTTGTTTATTTATACAGATCAACATAATTCAGAGAACTCTAGATTATCATTTTAGGATTTATAACTTTGAAGTTAATTAACGTTTTTGCCTTACTGATGCTTTCAACGGAAAAGATCGCAACCAAATAACAATTAAGAAATGGGAAAGATTTACGAAACGCTTTTTAAATATTAATCAGTATAATCATAACAAAATGAATTTAAAAAGAGTTCGAAATCATAGATGAGTATTTTCCAACTTATCCTGTTTTTTTTTTATTTTAAATTTGAAGTTTAATTTTTGCTTAAATTAAAATGATTAAATTTTTAATTCATGTTTAATACTTTATCTAAACAATGAAGTTGTTTCAAACATATTTCAACCAAATTTGATGAGTTCTTTGCTTTGCTCAATTTCATTTTGCCCATACTGCAATTTTCAACATTCTGCAGCGTAATTTTCCATCAAAAAACGTTTGAAATAAATTCTTTTCGTCAAATGCGGAGGCACATGGTGTGTTACAAACGTGCATGGAGTACGAATTAATTTGGGCACATTTTTCAACCATTATTTTCTATCACTTCACTTATTGTTTGCCACAACTTTGTTTGTGCTTTATTCCTTGAAAAGTATAGTAGTATATTTAAAAAATACACATAATAACATAGACAACTATGTAATTAATTTTACAAGCATTTTTAATTTTTCAATTTAATTCACCCGTTTGTTCCAATACTTCCTACTGTATTAGTCGCAAACTGATGAAACGTAAGCTTCGGTCGCATAAAAAGCGCCCTTGGCGCAACACTACATCACTATGCAACGCCTGGAACGGATTGTGCCGCTGGGATGGGAACGTAAGTTCGATGGCTCTATAAATAGAGTGAGACCGGAGGATAACAGTTGCAGTGCACTCACTCACACGTTTTCACGAGTGTGTGTGTGTGTGTGTGTTTGTATGCGATGCAGCATAGAAAGCATGGTAAATGTTTATCAAAGCTCTCCTCACAGTGTTCATTAAATCGTGCACCAAACGGGTGGAAACACTGCCGACAAACCGACGCCCAGGTACGCCAACGTACGGCGAAGTTTGCCAAACCGCCGTGGCTCGTGACTGCTGCTTCTGCTTATTTGTTTGGCTCTCGTGAGTTTTCTGACAGCAAAATACGTCAATCGCGTGGAGCGGAGTGTAATGCAGCTGACTGCAAACAAACAGCAAACGCCAGTGCGGCAGCAAAAGCTGGCAACAATGTGGAGGTTTTCGTATTGAAAAACGAGCGAAAATGTTGCCGAACATGGGAGACGCAAGTTGATATTAAATTTTATAAGTTTCGCGGAAATGCGACGCTTCGTGAAACGGGCCGCTCGTAGTAATGTATACGGTGTAATGAAACGACGACCTGCGAGCCCAATGAAGGATTCGTTTTAAAATGTTACCCCCCTTGCATCCGTCCTGCAAACATAATGCAAAATTCATCATATTTCATTTGCCTTTTGTCAACTGACGTTTCGTTTTTTTTCCCACTTCGCTCATCACGTCTTTTACTCTCCTCTCCTCGCAGCCGCCCTGCCGGAGGTGATACAGCGTAACTGTCGGAACTGCTCGCCCCAGCAGGCCCAGAACGCCCAGAAGCTGACGAACTTCCTGCAGACCCGGTACCCGGAAGTGTGGGCGATGCTGATACGCAAGTACGGTGCCGTTTAAGCGACGGTGTGCCGAGTTTTCACCGTGTGGAGCCAGCGAATATCACCATCGAACGAACTCATCCAGCCCGTCATCATCCACCAACAGAGACACACATATCCGCATCGCTCAAGCGAACCTCGTTCGGGCATGTATAATTAAACTTTCGGCTAACCAAGGCAAGCACGATGCATGCACCATTCGAGATTGGGAGAAAGGGAAAAACCCGGACCGAAAAGTTCAGCAGGACGACCGGCGCAACTGTCGGGCGATGTTACCATATCCGGTTTCGTGACAGATTCCGATTCGGTCTTCCGAGTGCGGTGGGAGACAGTCACACCGTTTCGATTTCACATTTGATTTTTTTTGTTTCGTACTATTTTTAATCTACCAAAAAGCGCACAAGAAAGTGTGCGAAATATTTTTATCTTCTTGTAGAGTTCTTATAGGAGTTTTGGGGGAAAATTTCCCGTCAGCACCAGTTACTCTCCTATCTTCAAAAGTTGTTATCTCTCTCTCAAACCTGCCAGGTGTTTTTGTTTTGTGTTACATACAAAATAATTTTGGTTACTGCGATTTTCCGTTTTTTTTTGTTTTTGCTTTGCCAAGATTCTTTACGAAGTTTTCCTTCATCGCCAAACCAGCGCATGGTGACGCCGGCAAAAGCGGCTTACCCGGAACGGGGCGCGCGTTTCGCTGCGTTGCGTTTAGATGGGTTTTACTTCTCAACTTCCTGTTTGACATCTGCTAAATTTGTTTGCGCAAGCGACAAACAAGTAACAGCACGATGCATAATCGGATTACGGGCGTGTCTTGCGTCCCATCACGTCTTCTAACGGGTGACAGTTGAAGCTCGGCTTTTCCCCCACCCGTCCCGGGCGGACGGTCGTGACAACGGTTCACGCCGTCCGCCGAATGGTGAAACCGAAACGGAACGTTTCTTGACGGTGGCCTCATCATCGCATTTGATATCAAACACTTGCTAGAAAACTAGTAATAATGCTATGTGATCGAACCATATCGGCAACAAATCGACATACGAGTGTGCTCTCTGGCAACGAGAAAATTAAAACCGAAGTAAAACTAACATTTTTACAATAAAAATCAAACATCCAAAATAAAGTAAATCAAAGTGTTAAAAGAAACAAATATCAAGCCCCTGTAATCTAGCCCTATCGAGTTCATATCGCTCCATGTGAATATCATTGTTTCGTTCCCGTGCGGGAACGTTTGCAAGCGAGGGCAGGCCCATTGATCGTGAAAACTTTTACAAGAAAATCCACAAGCACTCACACATAACATAAACGAATGCCGTATGCGGTCCGGATTTGTACCGCAGCATACATATTTACCCTTGTACCCAAGTGTTAGGTTAGATTGGACGAATAAAGACGATTGAAAGGAAGGTAACTAACGTTTTGTTCTCACTTTTTTTCTTGATCTTATTTTATTTCGCTCAAGCCATTTTTATTCTCACGCTGTATTGGAAAGAAATGCTACGAATTAATTGAATCTAACGCGTCTTGCAAGATATCAATCGAACCGGGAAAGCACGTCCGTGGACGTGCTTTTGAAGACATTCGATGAAGCACTCCATTTTTAAGGTAAGGTATTGACGACTTGGTTAAGCATACAAATAGACCTCATATTTTTATCTAATTTTTCCAATTCGATTTCAAACCGCATCTCTTTTTAAAATCTGATGATTGTAAAAAAGTGAATAACTGGAAGGGCTCGAAAGATAACAAAAACGTGTAAAAATTATTTGTAGACAAAATACACTAAAAATGGCATTACAATACATGTATTTGGAGTTCAAAAATTATTTACATTTCTTCTTCTTCTTCTTCTAAATCAACCATGAAATATAAAAAAGCTGAAAATTTTGGTTAGGTTAAATTTTTTGTCGATTTACCATATTCTGAGCAATCAGAGAGCTTAGAATTTTTAAGAGCTGCTGAAAAATTTGATTTTTTATGCTAGATGATGATTTTTTACTACCATAGACATCTTTTTACTATCACTCTTTTAGTATCCACCAAATTGATTTTAAAATAATTATTCTGTGTATGTATGTATTTCACGGTTCATTATTAAATTAATTAAATAATTTCTAGCAACGAAGTGAGCAGCTACCACATTGAATCAAATATTAAATTAGAATGTCGGCACCATTAATGAACATATTTTCAAAAAGGATACAGTAAAAAAACATTTACAGCCCAGATCTCGTAAACAAGGTGTTGTTTAATTTCTTCCATTTAAAATAAAGTATGTTTATCTGAATTTCAAATTTCTTAAATAAATCGATCTAATTCCAAATCGATCTAATCGATCTAAGAAAAATTTATGAAGATTTATTTAAAAAGATTTAAAATATTATAAATGTATTGATTAATATTTAAATTTACATTACTTTATTAGTGATTATCGTTGAAAGAAAACCTATTTCAATCTTATACCATTATTATACTTACTGTTGAAAACGAAGTCTGGTCACATTTTGAAATTTCTGAATGACCCTTCGAAATCCTTTACATAAAGTATTTGTTATGGCCAAAAGCAATGAATGTTCATTGTTACTGTTGCCAGCGAAGCATCTATATTTTATCGTTCATTGCTCACGTACTCCTTCGGGACGGCTGCCCGATTCCGGCAGGCCAATCAATTGCTACTCCAAAACCATCTGAAACCACGCAGTACCCGGTGGTGCTGCTGTACTCCTGAAATCGGCTTAATGGTTACATGATTCAGTGGCTTTGACTTCTCCGATTGCTTCCTCCGGTGAAGCAATCGGTTCAGAAGACAGGAATGGTACACGCAGTAGCAACGAAGCAGCAAAAAAAAAACACACAAACTAACAAGATCCTTTCGACAGCTTACCCACCGAGGAGAATTGGGAAATCTCGTATCCGTAACGTCCCACGGGAAATGTGCACGTTTTATCGAATGTCGCAAAAGGCATGGTTATAGTTCCTCGCGCTCGCTGTGCTTGATCTTCTCACAGAGAACCAGCAGACGTTGTGGCTTTCGGCTGTGGATTTGCGCTCCGGGAAAATATGATGCTAACAATAATAACAAATAAAAAATAAACCAATTTTGCGAGGAAAGAGACCGCTGAAGAGCAATACGACCCCAACCGATCCCCCTTTCGCACAGTAAATTTATTATTACTTTTGCTACGAACACTAACAGAACGGGCTTCGTTTCTTTCCCGCACCACTTCCAGACGACGAGAGATTCTCCCAACATCCAGAAATGCCGACGAATTCTTTTGACCCAAGCGAAGCGAACCGAACGACCCCGCTTGCGCTTATTGACAAGGAGGACGGAAAATTCTCCAGAAATTGGCCCGGATTACGCGTGCGGACAGGGGCAGCGTGGGAGAGCGTATTGATTGAAATCATCGACCACAGGCCGATAAATTGTTCCAGTGCGTATGTGCTCGGCAGCGACCGGGGCGCTTTCTTTTATGCGGCTCGATTTTCCACTTAATTTTTCTTTCCCACATTTCCTCCTTCGGCTTTGTCTTGCGAGCTATGAATTGCCTCCATTTTGCCAATTCCGCTCGGCTCGGTTGATGGAAAAAATTATATTCGCTCGTGATTTTCTCCTACCCCAAGTCACGCGCACGGATGGATGGTGCGGGCGGAATGTGTGGCTCAAGCTTACGGAACCTTTTTCTTCTCATCCAGAACCGTTCACCGTGCGGGGGGAGGGGGAGAAGTTTGGGGACGAAAATGTGCCAACGTTTCGGTGCTGATTGTCCCGATGAAAGGCAAGCACGTCGATAATGATGATGGCGTACGGCGTTCGGAAGAAAAGAACACGCCAATCATTTTCATGAGGGTGCAAAAAAACATTCCTGGAAGTCCTGAAATCCAGTGGACGGGAAACGATCGGCTGAGCGGGCGTTAAGCTTTTAAATAACCAGCAAAAGCTCTTCGCCGTTAACAAGAGAACAGTTTTATCCCTTCTGTCTTGCCGTGCCAAATCCCTGGGAAGAACACCAAGAGCTCACCGTATGACAAAAACACAATTTAATATCATTTTGCGCTGGACCTGGACGGCGTTTTTTTTTTGCTATCCCCCCGCCGGAAGGACCTCAAAGAATGTCCTTTGTGAAGGGGTCCGTCCCGCATCGTTTCAAGTTTCCGTGCCGTTTTCCCGCACACAAGCGCACACAACCCATCGGTATTAATAATAAATGAATATTCGTCCGAAGCAGCACTGGGAAAGATATTGCCCATGCAAGGGATGTTCCGCCCGCCAGGGATAGGATTGTCACAGCAAAAGGTTCTGACCGCAGAAGGTTGTGTTCATAAAAGTTTTTACTGTCACAAACAGGATCACCGGGATCCTTTGTTCCCAATGTTGTTTGGCGTTCAGGCGAGACGCACTAATTGAAATTAATACTGGTCGGGCAGAAGGTCTCCGGCCGTATGGATGCCTTCAAAAAAAAAAACAGGCCAAGCATGTGCTGTACATCGACTATCAAATGACAAAAACACACGCAGCACGGTACGGAAGCGGATGTGGATGTGAGCCGCAGGTTAATCAAATTTCTCCAACCAACCTTTTCGCTGCGAAGCTAAGTTTGCGTGTAGGTGTATTTGT
>JXWZ01001646.1:0-14352 GCA_000956215.1 Anopheles farauti No. 4 | reverse complement strand
TAGATTACATAAACTCTTCCTATAGCGATCACCTATCGAAGGAAAAGTGCTAAATGCGATTAGCGCTAAAATGAAAACAAACATTTGCGTTTGACAAACCTGTCCCACGAGGGTGTGAATTAGAATGCATTAGAATCAATACGGGTAGCTTATACATTTTAATTGAACTGTGCGATCGGTACCGACAGCATCAGACAACCCGTTTCAACCGGCGGTCCGTGAAGAAAACATCGAGAAAAGAGTGTCTGCGATACAATGATGCCCTCTTATATATAAAAAAAAACATTGTTTACCCGTTTGAACAAACGAAATCCTTCATTTGATCCCATCTAGCAGTGGAGGGTTTCTGTTCAACTGGACTACAGAGCTTGGAACGACAGCCTTATCAGCAATTGAAGTGTCGCTGGCGGCACTCAAACCTGCGGGCAAATTCTGGACTTTCGATTGTTTCGACTATGATACACCTGATGATGATGCTCATGAGACTAATTGAAGTATGGAAGAAGGTTTCGAATCGGCAAAGTGCATCCGTTGGTTGCGGTTGTGTGAGAGGGAGGAGAGGAGGGGGGAATTTTTATGGATCGTGCCTTGAAAACCGGTTGATGCACTGTGAGTCTTAGGGATTCCCGAATCGTAAACTGTTGGCTGTGTTCACCTGGGTGTAGGAGCGAGTAGTTTCTATAGAGATTACCGGACAAGGTATCAGCACTAAAAATGGGAAATAAACTTGAAAAACTTAACCTCTTAAGCACGTCGTAATCTACACATGAAGTACATATCGATCGTGATGATCGTCCCTATGTGAACTCGCGCCGACACAACACAACAAATAATCAAGTCTTCATGCTCCAGTCCCTACAGAAACGTCGCTACAAAACAACCCTCATCTATCCATCCATCTCTTCGAGTGGATGGTTATTCCTAAAAAAAACGAAACAGGTTTCTATCCACTTCGTCTTGCCGTAGACGGAGCCTCTTGTCCGTCATCCATCAGGTGGTGCGAGTGGTGGCTTCCACCGAGCGAACCCTGTGTGACCTTGTGTGTCTCCGGGAGCCCGTCCGTTCGAGAGAAATCCGCATAACGACATCCCCAGGTTGGGGCTACAACCGTGTTCGACATGATGGTTGGACTAGGCGCGCACGTGCAACCTATGATTAGTCTTTATCACCAATGCGAACGTGTGGAGAAAGAAAGGAGACCCGAGGCACAAGATGATGATGATGATGAGGTAATTGTGGCTGCCGGTTGCATCGCGCTGCCAAGTGTGCCAATGTTTGCCGTCACAGTGTTGTTTGGGATGCAATCGAGTGTGTATGAGTGTACAAAAATTGATAAAAAAAATCCACCACCAGAAGGTGCCAGGTGCAAGTGCTCCGAATAGTTCCTCCCGCAAGCGATGCATTCGTATCGGTCGAGTTTTGCGCCGAATGTAGTGCAAAACCGTGTCCGTGCCGTGTTGGCGGCGCCGACCATCGGAGGCTGTCTGTGGTTTTGTGTTTATTTTGTGAAGGCAAACCGTGCCTGAAGGTTAATGGGAAATTTTTTGTGTTTTGTTTTTATCAGCAGTGGTGTGTGTGGTTTGGGGGAGTCGTTCGTCTGCTACGACTTGCAGAGTAAAAAGTGCATTTTTGAAGTGAAGTGAAGTGCTTAACTGCGGCTGTTACAGATCGTGCAGAGCGATTACTCAATCGTTCCATCATCCGAAACCATCGCGCTGCAGCAGTAGTAGTGTCGCTATCAACTTTCGCTGTCATCCTGCCGAATAACATCATGGCTGCAGTGGAAATGAAACACATCGAAACGCCACCGTAAGTGAAAGTTATTTAATCTTAGCACTATAGGGTACCATTTAAATGATCACACGAAATGAGAGCATTTATAAGAGAGAGCGAGGAATGATATGAGTCTTGTTTAGCATGAACGCATGAAATACAATCAAGTGATGTCCATTCCGGTTCAGGATGCTGATACAAAATGGTCAA
This sequence comes from Anopheles farauti No. 4, assembly GCA_000956215.1. NCBI lineage: Eukaryota > Metazoa > Arthropoda > Insecta > Diptera > Culicidae > Anopheles > Anopheles farauti No. 4. The sequence continues at coordinate 12,369 of JXWZ01001646.1, read as the reverse complement.
AAAAATTTAATCTACCATTGGGTAGAATGATCTTTCTTTTGACGGTGCTTGCTCATGTTGTTATGTTACTACGAATAACGTTTCAAACTAATATTCTAATTTTAAATACAAAATCTTACAAATTTGTTACTAAAACAATATACTTTCTACTTGCAACGGTATAATTTACAATTTAACCTAAAATGGAGAATCATTGCATAAATTGCATACTTTCGGGCGTAAAAGGTAAAGCTTTAAAAAAAGCTTATTTCAACGCAGCGTTCTGGCGCTAGTAGCGCTAACAAAGCTTTTTTATGATGGAACTTGCACACTCGAATTTGATGATGTCGTTTTTATTAATTTATTATTTTGTTTATACAAACAGTCCAAGAAAAAATTTCAATAAAATTTTGAATTCATGAGATAATTAAACTGTTCAGATTTTTTTTTATTATAATACATTCGGATCAAAATTGGTATATTAAAAAGTTATTTTTGATTAATAGTCTTTAATTATGAATCGGTTCTGATATAAGTAATAACAATTGATAGCTTATCAATATCACAATAATGATAAATGTTAGATACATAAAACTAGAAAATCGGAACGTATCTTTTAGCGTATCCGAAAGGCCTTTTGCACGGCGGTCTTTTCCAACATCTTTGTACCACTATGGGCGATGCGAATTTCGTAACGATGTAAAGCCGTGTCAAGGTAGCACGAGGGCAAATTATTTTTTATATTTGCTTTGTATGGTAAAAGCAAATAATACAATTGCAGTGAATCCTTTTTGTCAGCACGTAACAAAACTTCAACTAAACTACAAAACAACGATTGTTGAAATCATAAAAGCAAGGCAAGATGATCGCCATTCGTTAAAAATAATCGTACAAAAAGAAACGTTCCATTCACAGATAATTGAATCGGTGCGAATAGTTCAAAAAATGGATTCTAGAATTCATGTATTTTTAGATCGTAGCACCTACTCACTTTTGAGCACCTTGGAAAACTTAAAAATGTATTTATGCGAAATCGCGTCACGGTACAATTTATTTACTGTCTGACGTCTGACGGCGAAATCTGTTCGTTTCTTTTTGTGTACGCAACAGTCCTTTTCCACAACGGAGCGCCCGTGATCACAACCGCACGTCGGCGCATGTGGCTGACGTTTTACCCAAAACTACTTCTCGTCTGTTTCTAAAAGACATTTCTAAAAGACGTCTGTGCGAGCTGCTTCCTCCGGTAACAAGCGAGTGTGGAAAAAATAATAATACGGTGAGAAATTCCATCCGCTAAGGTCCACCCCCAAAACCCCGGGTGGGAATTTCGTTCTGGTGAAGCGAATCCGTTCCCTATCACTGTCGGTGGGTGTCTCGTTTCCGCCGTGTTCTGTGACGAGCGAATTGCGCTGATCCGCGTGTATTTCTTTGTCGCGTGCTACAGTTTCGGTGGTAAACAAAGGTGGAAAATCCGTGTGAGAGTGCAGCGGTAGCATTGCGAACGAGCGCAGCGTCATCCCAGGGCGACGACGACAACGACGTGTGGTTGTGTAATTTCCTTGGCTGACCCCAAAAGCGAGGCGTGCGCTGGTTGTTGTGGAATATTATTTGCATTCACTGTACGCAAGTGCACCAAACGTCATCGGGGCCGTCTCGCGTGGTGTTTTGAGATTGTTTTGATTGGGTTTTCGAGAGGCGGCTGATTTGCTTCCTTCCCTTTCGTAAAGGGCCAATACAGCAAAGGTATGTACGCCAACGTTAGTTTCCTTAGACTTTTTTTTATTGTTTCCAACGCGCCCCAAACTTCACACGAACCCTGTTTGTTCTGTTCTTTTCTTGTTTAACCTTAACAAACTCCATAGACTTCCGCTCGTAACGTAACCTAACTTATCGAAAACAGTAGAATAACCTCGGACATCTAGAAGCGAAGGTGACAGTGAGTTGTTCCTAACACACTAGCACTAGTAGAGCGGCTTTTCTTGGTGGTAGCTAATCAAAATCCGGTCGCGCTCGGTTTAGGCGCTGCGGAATTAAACAGAACCATAGAACTACTTGGCAGTAGGCATTGATTATTGATTTTCCTCACTCATCGTCACTCCAGACACCTTTCTCCAGCGTGTTTCGTAATGTTCACACCACCATCATTCTCGGCGTTCTGGTAGGAAAATCGGAATTCAAAGTGGGAATCGTAATGCTCCACTCATCCGTCACATTTTGCCCTCCATAGTCTCGCATCATCGCCGTCTCCTCGTGACTTGTTGTATAAGCGATGTGTCGTTTCATGCTTTCGATGTGTAATTTAATGTGTGTCCTTCCACGTGTAGTTTAGCGTGTGTCCTTTAGTAGTAGCTAGTTTTCTCTAGTAGTAGTGGGTTCCTACATCCGCCAACGATGACGACGTCAGGTCAGACTCGGTGGTGCCAAATGTGTGTCATAACGTCATAAAGTCCTGTCTTTGAAAGTGCGGACGTCAACAGAAGCGGAAGTGAGGTGCATTTAATCAGCACCGTACCATCGTACCACCAACACATACACAAATAAACACACACAAATACATGGCGTGCGGGGGGTTTCCAACCAAATTCTCTTCATACCGTTTTTTTCCCCCCAAACCGAGTGCCTTTTAAAACCAAAATGACAGGTAGCATTGGTATGCAGCACGCATAAGCGCACAAGGACCCTCGTTCCGTGTAGCCTTTCCCAACTGTCAGATGTGTTTACCCTGTTTCCGGAGAGCACGACGGTCGCTGGAGAAGCATCTCCTGTAAAGCGAGCGAGTGAGTCAGAGCAAAGGTGAGAGAAAGTGTGAGAAAAACCCCACTAGGCCAGTGGAAAATGAGCAGCAGCAGATTCGTTTCGTTTTGGGGCCCGTTCGCTGCTCTCGCTTCTCGTCCTGTCAGTTGTGCGTGAGGCAGAAAACGTCAGTATCCTTTCGCCAGTCTCGTGCACGAAGGTACGTGTAGAAAAGCGTTACACAACGAACGGTGCAAATTGTCGGGTGCTCAGAAGTTGCTTCCTGGAAGCTCGGTGCGCTCGTGCTAGCAGGGACCGTGCCATTTGTGTCCTTTTGTTTTGCGCCGGAACGATTTATCCCGTGGAAGCTTTTCCCCTCTGTTCCGCCCCGCACGAGGCACTGTGAATTGACGCACTGCGTTTGTGAAAGGTTTCCATCGAAGTGTAACCCACGGTCCTTTGTCGCCCCAGAAGCACTACCAGCGGCGTAGAGAGGTAATTATGAACCAATGCATTCTCGATTTTGGTTTGTTCGATTTTACGTAGCTAGTTAGTCGTGCGTTTGTTAAACTAAATGAGTGTCTTGTGACCAGGGCCACCTGGTGCACAAGACGAACCTCCAAAGAGGCTTTTCAATTCGAAGCCATTCGGAGGTAAAAGTCACTAGATAACGGGTATATATTGGGGCTTAATACAGCAACGTCGGGAAAACTTCCGATGGCAGCAAGCCAGTCCTAAAAAAAACAGGTTACATAAGCGAAAACGTTCCCAGTTACCTTCTCACACGGGGGATTCGTCACTTGCAAGGGATGGAAAAATGGAAAAGTTTGTGCAAACGAACACACACACACACACACATATATACTCACACACGTGTGCCAAACCCCTATTTGGAGTAAATGCACTCTCACAGCACACACACACACACACCCCAGCACAAAGTCTCGCACACACACTCGTACAGCAGTATTCGCTCATGGCCTACTACTGTCAAATGGAAATTCTCGTCGAGGAATTTTCTCTCACCGTAGTTATCCTTCCAAACAGTTCGCTCTCTTGTCTTGTCTGGAAGAGAACGAGCAGAATATCCTTTTTTTTTAATGCCGAGAGAGGAAAATAGCGACGGGTCGGTTCCACACCACTACCCACAAACGCAACACTAACGAACGGAGTAAACCAACAGAAGGAGTTTTCTCCGAAAGGTTTTCTTTTTTAAATGCTGTTGTGCGCTAGAAGGGTGCTTGTTTTCCGGAATGGCTAGGAATGGTTCTCACTGCGAAAAGTCATGTTTTATGGACGGGGTTTTAGACACCTGCGTCTTGATTTGCTGCTTACCGTACGAAAGTATCTTCTCACCTAGCTGCTAAATGGTGATGACGATGGCGGTGTCTGCTCTCTAACACCGGCTGTAGCCCGTTGTGGGTGCTCATTTGAATGTCGGTACCCCGTCCTGCTTCCGGTGCTCCGGAAACACCGGCGGCACACCGGGATGGAGACAGTTTCGAGTCCTACCGGTTACATAACCACCAGCACACAACATCGAAATCGCTCGAAATCGCTCAAGAACGTGCCGCTTCCCTGTGCTTCCGGCCATTCTTTCCCTTGCCCACCCGAATGCAACCGAAACATCGCCTGGTCCGGTGGTCAGTATGACGTAACTTACCCCTGTTTCGAGCAGAGTAGTGTACTTCCCAATCATGGCGATGAAGGGCCAGGAGCAGTCGCAGTACCAATATTTACACTTCAATTTAAGCTCACTTCTCAGGGCACGGAATGCCCCAACGCCTGCCTGGACGGCTGCCAAGGCGGCGGTTCGGTTGCTTTGGTTGGTGGGAAGAGAATCTTTCGCGTTTGCAACCGCTTTCGTGCAACGGTTTCGTAAGAGAGTTTGGAATTTGTCCATTGTTTGTCCGAAATTGTTGGATCGCTTTTTTTTTTAATTCGTTGCCGCGCGGAGCGTTTGTTATATCGATTATTTTCGGTGGACCATGGAAGACATAAGCAACCCGACGGTACATGCAAACTCGAGCATGCAAATAGTTTAAACTTGTGATTGCATGTCTAAAAGCACGGATGCTTTTCGTCCTTGTGCTGCTGTTTCCGTTGCTGCCACTGCGCAATCAGATTATGAAAGTTTTGTGCGTTGTTTTCCCTTTGAAAACATAATGGGTAATGGATATATTTCGTGTTGGGCGTGCAATCGTTGCGCTGCTTCAAAATAGCCATATTTTTAGGTTCGTCCTTAGCAGGTTTTCAAATATTTTGACTTAGCTACACTTTAGATTCAATAAGAAATATAGCTCAGTTTTATCATAAAAATTTACAGTTTTTAATAAATTTCAAAACAAATTGATTCAAGTGTCGCATTTGCATAGAGAAATAAGTTGCTTTTTTATGTTGGATCGATATTGCTGATTCTGATTGTTCGATTATTGCTGAATTTGATTTTAACAAAAAAAAAAACATTTTTTTACATTCATTGTAGAAAAATTGCGAAAATTGCGAAGGCATATTTGTTTGGAATTTCTTAGCTGTATATAAAGTATTGAATGTTCTATTGTTTCGCGATATCTGCAATCAACGTTCACGCTTTTTTCGCCGATGGGTGTCCATATGTGCTTTTTGCTGAATTTATATCGTGTTCTGTATTTAAATCGAGCCATAGCTTAAATTATAATTAGTTTATTAATTATGTAGTAACTAAATTAGAAAAATGCGTATTACCATCTAAATCCTGGGATTCAAGCTTCCAGGAAAGACCCAATCACCCAATCTGAACAGAGATCTTTAAGAGCTTCTAGACAATGTAACAAACTCCACCATAATTAACTCTGGTAAATGCGGGATTAGCTGCGGACAGGTAAATCTGGATGCTGGCGAGCACGGCGGCCGTACATTTAATTAGCCCAAAACGAAGCCGCTCGGGGTCTTGTTACGGCGAACATTTCGGTGCGGATTCGATTAGCTTACGATTACGGCCATGAACCCGTGAGTGAGAGCGATATTTCAAACGCACTTCATCGCAGCGGCCCTCGGTCGTCAGGCCCATGTCCGTCATTAGGTCCTTCGAACGGGGCCGGTGCCATATTGTTCTCGCCAGGTGAGGGTACCATTTTTCTTCCCGTTCTTTTCACCGCAGTGAGGATGATTGTGTGCTCGTGGGGCTTTTGTTATTAATTGGCCCGTTGGCATTGTGGAGCGTTAATTAGGCATGCTGTGTCGCTCCCGCCTGCAATTCGCCCTCCCGAGGAACTTCCCAATGTAAGGTGGGTGGTCATTTTTGCGGGGGACGAAGGGAAGGCAAGGCAAAACAAGTGAACATCAAAATCCCAACACGAGCGCGCGCGCTTCAAACGCGTGTTACGTAAGGGCGGATGGAAAATGGTAGCTCACGCCAAAATGGAGCTTTCGGAAGAAATAAAATCCATCACAAATGAAGAAGAAAGAAAGAAAAACTCGTGAACAACTTGAGCACGGTTCAGCAAATAGTGAAACAGTGGCACCGAACCGCGACCTTCACCTTGGTGTTTGCCGAACGAAATAAATCTGGGCACCGCGGCCATTTCAACCTATCCCCTCTTCACCCGTCTCCACCCTCCTTACCGAAGCAAAGGCCTTGCATGGATTTTATTTGTATTTCGTCGGTTTCGAACATGATGCCCGATGGCAGATTGGGCGTTCCAAAGCGCGCGGTACGGGCCTAGAGACAAATAGCTACGCTGGTAGAGACACGCATTTTGGCCATTCGAGCGGAGTGTCGTGTTCCTGTCATTTTCTTACCTTAACGCTTTAACGCACGAGGGAAGTCATTAGTATTCATCGCGAAAGATGCGTGTTCGAGTGGCATCGGATGTGCCATTATGGCGGACATCGGATGGACATTTCCTCTTTGATGCGGTGCACGTTAGCAAACCTCCTGCTCAGACTCATCGGCTCCGGCTTGGGCAGAGTAGATGCCAACTTCAAAACTGCTTCTATTTCGAGACAGCCGGCAATGGTTTCCGAACCGGTTTTGAGCAAAAACAGGATCCATGGGTCCAGCGCGGGTGTCAATGAATTTTTGATGATGTCACGCGAAGATACGGTTAAAGGGGGAGGACGAAATGTTTTAGGCCACTCCACATTGGTGACACAGGAAAAAAGCATAATTTATTTCGGAGCATCTGCTGTGAAGACATGATTTTGTGGCTTTTTTTTGGTGCTCCATTAAAACATGTGTCACTGGCGTTTGCCTTTGCCGGACCACAAACCGGACGCTCTAACAAAGAAAGCCGAGGCAGTGACAGGCGCGACAAATAATAAACTCGATTTTTATCTAGTGCCCCACCAGCACGTGAACTGCGTTCGGGCCGTGCACTGCAGCCACAACAGCTTGACGCATATTAATGGAGAGGTGGAAGCCTCTCCACAAATGCCTGGTCCGGTCGGTTGCACTTTACGTGCAGTCATTACTAACGCTGCTGCAACGACACTATATAACCTAACCTCAAACCACTAACGGCAAATGGGTCGTCGTAGTGTGTGTGTGTGAGAGGGGGTGCGCACATAACCAACCAACCGCCCTGTTAGTGTTGGTGTGTCCGTGAGCATCATGATGCCAGTGTGGATTAGGTTGGAAAAACGTTAATGTACATTATTGATCGAGGGTAATTCGCTGGGTTCGACGTGAAACGCTAGCACGCGTGTGTTGATCGATTCGCGGTGTGAAAAATGAAAGAGGCCCACGCCATTGTGCGTTTTTCCCAATCGATTGTGTGGAAAATGCTTCTGTTATATACAAATCGCATAATGATTGAGCATGGGTTTTTTCGAAGATGTGGATGCGCTTACAAAAAAAAAACGTTTAAAACACGGTATTCAACATGAAAGCTCATTTGATCGATCGAAAAATCGAAAACCGATCGAAAATACACACATTTTTATTCGATTTTACATACATCAGTCTCAATATGCTGTATTGGAGTGAAGAACTTACTTCTCACTTGATAAAATGTGTTTTTTTACAACAATTTTTAATGAAAATGTTTGCCAAATAACTTTGGCCTTTAGGCGCGTTTTAGTATGTTGATTTTTGTTTGGAATACATCTTGACGAAATCCAAAATTTCACGTTCACGCAATGACCAAAGTGACCTTTGGCAGCAACAAACTTTATATGAAAATATCTTCTTCGAACATTTTCCGGTCCTCCTTCAGTGCTAAAAAAGGGCCGAACGAAGATAGCGAAAAGCGCAAAAAAAAAAACGACACATCGTTGTCGCGTGACCAAGATACCGAGCAAACACGATCGATTCTCAGTCACAAACTCGTACCAGCAAAACCTACGAAAAGACACCAATCTCGCCGGTGAGGCTGGTGCAAACTTGTGTTGGTGGTGCACGAATAATTCACATCAAACCAACTGTCCCGACCGCACGCAGCCAGAAAGTTCTCATCGCAATCGCGCCAGGATTTCGGGGTTCGTTTGGGGAAACTTCAATGCGTGTTTCAGTCGCACGAGTTACCAACGGGAAAGTTTTCATTCGAATGGCAAATTTCGCAGCACAGTATGGGGACAATGTGTGCGAATTATCTCGCTTTCAACGCGATCACAACCAAACTGCTCGTTCGTTCATACAAGGCGCGGCGATAAAGCAAAAGGCAGAAGTTACGACCTCTCGTCAAATCCAGTGCTCGCTCGCGAATGCGGGCTCCAATTTCTGACCGAAATCACCACCGCATTATCCGAAAAACCGATGGCGACACATTCCTCCGGGCGCTCGGTTGTTTGGGATTAAAAATTAAATAGCCCATATGCTCCTGCTCCATACGGCAGTCGACCGGGGGAACCTGGGGTTGTCCTGGAATGGTTGTGAAAATGTGCCGATGCGAGATAGGCAATGGATGGGCAGGATCGTCACGAACGGTGATGACTGGCTTTGACGTGCTTTGGGGACATTCGAGCGACGTTTCGGTGCGGGCACATGCTGAGTGCCCAATTAATGAAGAGTGGGATATGTCATCGGCATGTCAGGGAGGATTCCCATTTGGACGGAACTTCCAATCCCCCGGACCAAGAGTGTCCTTTTGTCTTTGACCAGCATGGTTGGAGATGACGTTTTCTAAAATGGAGCTTAATGGGCGTTTGGGGTGATGATGTTTCTGATTGAGAGATAGGTTCCACTGGTCGGTATATTGTAGCTCCAGACATTATACGAACGTCCAGAACAATTTTGCTCCACAAATCACAACTGCACAAAAAAAAAAACCGGACTAAATTATGTTTTCGATTGGTTTTGAGCACGAAATTTGATAGGCCCCAATCAAGCTTCCAAGAAGGTGTTCGGGTGTTTGTCACGCAAAGGCACGCGGCAAACTTTTGCATCCACCCTCACCGACGTCAAACCACCCTGACCGGTGGGAGGGTTGTATCAATTTTCATGCAATCAAACTCTCCTTCATGCACCGCACGCTCCAGCGCTCGCCTCGGCACGAACCAACACACCGACAACGCCGGTTATCCTTGAGCCAAAACTAGCCCGTAGTTCCGTTCCACCGGTGCATGGGCGATCTGATTTCCCCTCCCCCCACCAAACACGACACACACGCGTCACTGTGATATGTTACACTTTGCGAACGAAACAACTCGCCGTCATCTGACACTGGCGTACGTCGGTTGCGCACGAGAAGCAAAAGGGAATGGAGCACGGATTAAATCGATGCACAAGCGACGCCGTCTTCGTGCTGCACTCCGAGTGCCATCTGCAACTGCAGTGTAGATATTTATTCATGACCACGCCATTAGTGTTGCATACTGCGATTGCTTGAAAAATGATGTTTCTTATGCGGTTCTTTCCGCTCCAAGACGAAAAAATAAAAAAGTCCCATCGCAAGTAACATTTTCTCCCCGTCCGAAACGATCCGGGTGGCTTGTCTTTGGGGTAGCCCAACAGTTTTCAAAACCCTCCATGGCGAAACGGCTTATTAATTCAATCTCAGTCAGATCGTGCTTGGCGGTTTCGGATGCGGGGTCGGGGGGCAGAACGGGGTAGCTAGGAACCATAAGCCCCACAGACCCGCAGAAACACACTGCCGACTGTGCGCACTCGTCCGGTGGCAGTAATCCTTGAGACACCCGGACTTTTTACGGGGTCACCGGGTGGAATGATTCATAAGTTTTAATGAATAAATTTCTTGCACAGGCCATAAATGATGCGACAACTTTGCTGCTGCTCCCGGTGGCTACATAATCCCATGCTGGTGGTTGTGGGGCCCTCGGAAGCACCTACTTATTGACGCAACGGCAACGGGAGCTTCTTCGCATCGGGTGATGATCGTTTGCCTGGGTCGTTTGGGTGTTTGATCGGACGTTTTACGCTCACGACATTTGCTAGTGGCGAAAGGCAGCAGTGTTCGCGCTTTGCGGTGCTTGCGGTGTGCATAATCAAGCGGATTAGGTTGCGGTTCGGCGAGCATAAGAACTTTCTTCCCGGGACGCGCCCCCTTTTTTTTTGGGGCAGCTTGAGTTGACAACGGCTGGAAGATGGTTCGCGTCGCGTTTATCTCTGTGTGTCATCGCAATAAACGGTGATGTTTTGCAATCTTGCACGCCGGTGACGAAAAAAAAAGGATAAAAGTGAAGATAAAATTACAAGCAAAAGATATAAAAATTGAATCAGCACGAAGATTATCTGCGCTCGCTTTGTGCTGGGTGTTGCTGTGCTCGGTGCCATTTACTTCCGATGACGAATCCAACCGCCGCACGGGATGAAGGACACGGTTGCCACAAAGAACAGCTTCCTCGGGAGGAGCGATATATTCGCGCTTTGTCTTCGGCGCTGGAAGACACGGTCGAATGGCTTTCATGTTGCGAGTAATAAAATTATCAATCGAATTTGTTTCTGCACGAACGATACGGTGATTGAAATCGAATGGTGATGGCTGTTGCTGTAAAAAAGTGGCTGCTGGCTATAGGAATAAAAAAAAAACGCTCATAAAAGCGCACACCTTGGCAGCCGGAGAAACCGGAGATGAATGTTCAATTTCACACTTCTTCGATTGGTGTTAATCGCTTCAAGCCGAGTTGACGACGACGACAACGACGACGGCGACGAGTGAGTCAATATTGGGACGATTTGGCGCATCAACACGAAATTCATACCTCGTCAGTCGATGCTCAGGTGGCGATGCTACGTCTCACGGTCGCATGATTGGGCTCGTTAGGAATTGCAGCGCCTGTTTACGCCGGAATGTGATAGTGGGACAACACGTCGCACGGTTGCTGGGGAAGGGGTTTGATGTTAATTTTGCGCGGAACTTAACAAATTCGCTTGCATGTACTCTGCGTCATTTCGAAACTGGGCTTGTTTGTTGTACATTTTGAGTGTTTTGTTGTTTACAACATGAGCAAAATATGTCCAACAAACTCGATAATATATCCACCTCAATCGATTTGGGTGCTTATTGATTTTAAATCATGAATCGCATAATTGATTTTAAATCATGGATAAATCATAGTAATTCATACAAATTTATGGTTTTGATCTCCAACAAGCTCATTTTTGTTCCTAGTTAATGAAGGAAAAAGAACAAATAGAATAAAAAAACATACATTACAAGGAGCTAACTATTATTCGGGAATAAAAGCTAAAAAAATTGTAAATGGATATATTATCATAAGTTCTTCAAATGATTTATTGTGCAACACCTCCATGATCGCTTTCAAGCAAAGAACTGTATTTTTCACTCAACATTCATAACGTACTTGAGAACAAAAAAACTGGACTTAACTGAAGTGTTCAACTGGTTTTTTTCAATCTTGGAAAATAACCAGGCCATTCCAATGGGGTATAAAAAAATAAAACGCGAGAAAGATATACGCTTGAATGTCAGTGCGTTATGATAATTTATTTCGCCGTGCGCTATTCTTTCACCGGTCTGCAACTTCTCCGGTGCTCTTTCACTCCGTGATAGCATCATCCTCATCAAGGCTGATGGTACGGCTCAATTACGGCACAACGGTCGGGGGAACGTGCCGTTTCCTGTCTTCCATTGCTCTTCGACGCGAACCGAACCGAGCATAGTGTGCTGACCGCCATAAACTCAATTCCCGTTGAATTATTGTTTCTGCGCAATAAGAAACCCAACCGCGCCGGGTCGGGCAAACTGGGCGTTATACATGTGTGTGTGTGTGTGTTCTTTGTTGTTGTTGTTGTCCAACACAATCAGGTTGTATGGTAAACGTCGGTCCCTTCGAAATCGCTCGCGGGCATTGGGAGGAAAAAAATACAACCGCGCGACAGTTGCGACGTTTCCATCGCCCACGACCTCCACCTCCGTGGCGGGAGATAATAATGATAGGGAAGTGCCTTCCGAAACGTACTGTCTCTCGAACACGCATACACACACACGTTAGTTGGATGAGGCTTTGTCGCGTAATCTTCACCACCTTCACTGCCTCCGGCACACCCCCGCCGTAGAACTCTTATCGGTGGCTTACTCGGTTTTGCCTTTCCATCGAGTGCGTCAACAATTACGTCGATGGTACCGATGCACTTTCCGTGGTGGCGGGGGTTGGGCGGGTTTTGTTGCATTCGCTTTCGGCCACAGTAGCGCACACTAGTCAGTAGTTAGCAGCCACACACAACCACCCACTGTAGTGCTTGTTAGCTATTAGCTG